>VYZU01003091.1:0-14520 GCA_013401355.1 Ceyx cyanopectus
CCTTTCAGCAACAGTTCTATAAGTGGAGACAAGGTTATAATTAGTATAGTTAATGGGTTTTAAATATTTTTTTTTTCTTTTTTTTTTTCTAGTCCTAGTGTCACTTTTAAAACCTATAAGGATGATATCGAAGTATATTTTCCCCAAGTTATAATTGTAAAGAATCTCATACCAAGCTCGAATAATACTTTGTTTGCCCTGGAACAAATTAGGTAGCCCTTCACAACAATTTATATAGTGACAACAGTACATATTACCCTGGTTGTGGTGAGATCAGATAATAGAATGTGGTCTCTTTAACATGGACTGTTATTACCCTCTTCTCTGAGAGAATATACTGTGGTATTGCCATAATAATTTCATATTACTATGGATATTCTCAGGGTGTTGTGAGTTCTCAGCAGTGGCGGAGACAGACAATAGGACAGTTGGACAAAGACAAATCATTTGGCTCCCGCTGAACTTCCTTTATTTTTTTTTTCCCAATATATTTTGCTGTTAACATCAGTACTTGTTCTGTCTGGGAGGTGCAAGGTAACAAATTGCAATGAAGAGAGATCAAACTTAAAAGGAGAATCATCCAGAGACAGAGATGAAGAGAGATTAGAGAGGAAAAAGGAGGATTTCTTCAGGTGTGTCTGTGTCCAGACAGGACTAATGTGTTATCCTGTTGCCTGTCCCACAGCAATTTGCACCAAAAAAACCCAACCCTGTAAAGATTGAATTCTCCACCTGAATATTTATGTACAAATTTTACAGAAAAGGGTCAATGATTTTATTGCCTCAATGAACTCAGATAATTGCTCATGAGCCACGGCACCTTTCCAGAATCACTACTTGCCTTCCTTCCTTGTTAACATCTCACACAGTCTTTACAAACACATTTAACTTAAATATGAGGACCAGACCTTTCAGTCTTCTCCCAGATAAAATTCTACTGACAGCAGCATGGCCTGGATTTGTTCTGCAGAGTCTACAGTTATGTGCATTCTATTGCTGTTTACTTGCATAGATTAAATTCCCACACAAGTGTCTCTTCCTGAAATATGATGAAAACTATCTCTGTGAACTGGAGCAGTGACTGTAGGGAGAGACAGGTTAGTTTGGAAAGTAAGTGCTACAGGACAGTCCTGTCTGGTTTAAAAATTGGTCAGTGTACTGATACCAAGCTACAGATAGAGATGAATGACCCCTTCTTATTCTGAGAGTAATGTGACCACTATAGGATTTTCTGTGGTCTTGCAGTGCTCTCTTTCTCATCAACCTTCCAACAGTTGTAAAGTAGATGTTGCTTTTGAGAACTGGGTGTTCCTGTGGCAAGCAGCACATAAAAAGAAAAGGGACACAAACTTAATTGTCAGTTGTCATCGCTAATGACACACGATTTTAGGATGTGGTAGAACCAAATATAAAGGCTTTGCTGTTCATGAGGAAATGAACAGAAATGCTAACGATTTCTGCAGCTTGCATAGTTTATGATGTTCAGTGAAGTCAACTCTTGTCTCAGTCTCACAAATAAGTTACTACTGAACTTTCAAGCATAAATTCAAGGAGTTTTCTTCCTTATAATGTGTCGTTAGCATCAGTGATGTCCAATACCATCTTCAGCAAAGCATACTGACTCCAACTCCTCAGCCAGTCAAGTGCTGAAGGGCACTTCAAGATCTCCAGCCACAAATGTTTGCTGCTCCTTCTCCCTGTCCCTGCCTTCAGAACACTCTGCAGGTTACATGTATTTTGGCCCCTGATGAGCCAAGGGTTTATTTCAGTAAGTTTTCAGGAAAAGGGTACATAGAATTTTGAAACGGTGAAATTCGTAAGTAACACTACTGACAGAATAAGCCAAGAAAGGTTTGTTCACACAGCTGATATATTAAAAGCATTAATATGGTAGATATGGAAGTCATCAGGATTGTTTGTTAGTATGAGAGCTGCCTTGAGCTCTACTGAGGATGAAGCTTGCACCAAATCCCTTGCTGAATGCCTAAAATACTTAGGGCATTTGTTGGTCACTGGTCTATAGATGGGTGTGAATGAGTAAACATGGAGTCATGTAGCTAGTGGAGCAATCAACTGGCGTTTGGCATTTTGTGTGTCTCCCTCTGAGGAAGAGCCCTCAAAGACTCAATTTACAAAAGCTGACGTTGCATGTGGTTATCATTACCTGTTCCTCTGTTCATCTTGTGAAATGTGCTCCACAGGAAAGAGTATGAGAACCAGTAGACAAAACTATCTAGGGCTAGATAATCACTGGTTAGTGACCAATAAGATGGAGTAATAAAAAAGATTTGCTTTTCAGTGATGAAAAGAAAATCATGCTACTTAAAGAATCTTCAAGCATGTAGAAAAAAATAAAAGTTTCTGCCTATTATGGAGGAATGATACAGGCATAAGCACTTGAGATATTTCCTCAGTTTACAGTCATATGTAGCCAGAGTAGTCCTCTGAACACCTACAAGGCTCTAAGGATTAAGCAACTATGGGTAAAAATAGACTGTGTTGTTTATTGCTATGTAATTAATGAACCTGTGTAAAACTGCCCATGATGCTATGGTCAGGAACCAGACAAAGTCTACGATATAATGATTACCCCCAAACTTTCTTAATGATTCTTACTGAAACATATAATTGTTATTACACAACATTTTAGAAGCATCTTGATGATGCACTTTCAAAGTATGCTTGGTTAAGCAATTGTATCACAGATTGGCATGGCTGTGGAGGGGCTTTATCTGGGAATAAAAGTCTAACGTTGAAGGGCATTGTTCTTCTCTTTCTTGCAGAGGAATCTAATACACTGCTCACATAAACCAGACTTTACTTATAGTATTCACAGGCAGCTTCCCTGGCAGAGAAAGATGAAAATATTTTTTAAGATTGAAATAATAAGTGATTAGATAAGTAAGATTTCCTTTTAGACTAATCAAAAGCAGCATGTCCAAAATGAAATAGGTACCATTTTCCTTCGTTTAGTGACCCTTCCAAGGACTTTTTTTGAGGGAGCTATAATACTTTGTAAGAACAGGTAGAAACTTCTCTTTTGTCTTTAAAATCTCAAATGAGAAAATGTTTTTTGGATGATAGTCAAATTGTAGTCAACCAAGTAAATATTTCTTAGGCTGCTTGTAGCCACTCCCGATATGCATACACTCACACAAATACACATGCACATGCACATCCCTTATCTCCTGCACAGCCTTTCTTGCTTTACTCTTTAAGGTAGGAATTAAAATATTTGCTCTAATTTCAACCAATTTTATTTGCTAATCTGAACAATTCCTTCTTTTAATCCTTTAAAATGCAAAGCTATTTGCATTTGGTATTTATGTGTGCTCTGTCAGTCAGTATAAATGAGTGACTAGCATTGTCCCACGGCAGGCGAGGGGCTGTTCATGCCAAGAGCCTTAACTTGAGTTGCCTGTGACTTCCATGCCCACTGGTTTTGCCTTGTGCACCAGTAGCATTTTCTTGAAGGGACATGTGCTTGGCCTGAGAGCTAGTGTGGCCAGAGCTGCCCTTCCCCAAACCCTGAACTCGGAGCAGCATGTCTGCAGCTCCAGCACCAACCAGGCTCTCCTACGCTAGCATTGGTACAGTGGAGGGATGCACACACTCAGAGCTGTTACCATAGCCAGTGCTACTATACATGTGAAAAGCTGACAGAGCTTTGGGTCATTTAGAACCAAGGTATCAGCATACCTTATGCTATGACACATCTTCAATATTAAAAAATCTTACAGAGATTTAATAATTAAAAATAAAAATAAATTAAAAGCACCTTAGCACCTGAAAGTAGTTGTTTTAAGGATCTTTCTTAACACTCCCTTCCTAGCAAAATGTTAAATTTGGTATAATTCATATGGTAATAAATCTCCCTTTGAAGAAAAAAGTTGTTTGAAATAGTCAGGAAACATTTTTATTGTTTTTGTTGGTGGAACCTGTTCCATTACCTTGAGCACTAAGTGAGATATATACCTGTAAAGGGGAGCAAAAAGAATTAAGGGAATGGACGTTATATCAATTTCTGACTCCTCCAGCCTTCATTCTAGAGACCAGCCACAAACTCTACAGTTGCTGTGAGACCTGGCACTCTTATGCCATAGATAGATCACTGAAGATTATCGTTTTGTCTGTTGTACTGGTTACAGATTTATGATGGTGTTGGAAAGAAGCTTCCTTGGCTAGGTCAGCCAGTCCAACTAAGTAGAAGGCAAAAAACGAAAGAAAATGAAACAAAAAATTAAAGAGACATAAAAGAAAAAAGGAGGCAAAGAAGGAATAGCAGTGACCAGTGAAAGAGAAGGAACAGGATTACAAAATTTGTATCCTAGGTAGCTTTTGAGACAGTCAAATCTGGTAGTCTGTAGAAGGCTACATGTCAGGATTACCATGGTGAGGCTCTGCAGAGGGATCCCTGGTGACCATGTAAACAATAGTCATGTTAGGTAAATTTATTGCTTCCAGTGCAGCTGCTCAGTGGTGACATTATTGCCTGTTTGCAGTAATATCTTCATTTGGTATTTGACATTTTCTGTCATTTATAAAGAATTCTACATAGCAGTCCGAGCTGCACTTTTGTTACTTGGACAACTTTAATATAGGTTTTTACATGGCAGTTGATTGGGAGGGGTTCCTTCCTCTCTGTTACTAGGTAACTTGCTTTGTAAAATTCCTTTATTTCATTGTTCTAAAAGAAGAAAAATAAGGAAGGAAGGAAAAAAAAAAAAAGCCTTGAAATAGCCACAGTTCCATGGAACAGAAATTTTGAATTTCAGACAGCTCTACTAAGGAATTTCTAGCTCATTTTCAGAATCATGCATAGGTCATGAACAGCTTTTTTTATTTGATACTTCAAGTGTATATTTAATTGTTTGGCTAACTAAACATTCAAATCTATATACTAGGCATATAATAGCCGTGATGCATAGAAGAATCTTGGTTTCAGACTGGAAAGGTCTTTTTTTTAATAGAAAATTTATTTCCCATATTTGATATCTTCTCTTTGCTCTCAAAAAACCCCACAATCATCTTAACTCATGTGCATGTTGACCTTTTTGCTGGAGATGTGATACAATGGGTGGCAACGGAGTTTGAACTGGAAGATACGAGTTGGACTGACTTGTCCATTGACTTGTTTTATGACTTAAGCAAGTAATTTCAGCTCTGTGTCTCAATTTTCCTATTTGTAATAGAGAGGTAATTCTTGTTCCTTTGTTTCTGTGCATTGTGCTGTTTACTGCTTTGGTCTCTGTGTGGGCTCTTCCTTTTCTGTCCTATGGTTGTCCATTTTTCAGTTCTTCCATTTACAGCAGATGAGCCCTGCACTCTTAGTCTTCAGGAAAACTTAAAAGTAGCCCAGTTCCCAGCTGAGTACCTACTTCTCATAGACCTCTGGGTTTTTGTGTTTTGTTTTTTTTTTTTAATTATTTTTTTTTAATTGTTTGGGGTTTTTTATATTTTTGTTTGTTTGTTTGTTTGTTTGTTTGTTTGTTTGTTTGTTTGTTTTGGGGTCTTTTTTCAGTAGTAGGTTAAGGTTTGGAGTATGCATACGTTCATATGAGAACGCAAACCCTCTCAGTGCTTGAGATTTTTTTATCTCTCAAGAAAGTTCCTTTACTGCTTACACCTAATTTGTTGCTTTTTCCTGATAATGTTCGAATCTTTGACTCTCAGCTGGTTTTTCTTTATGCATTTTGCATAGTCTTCTGACTTAAGTCTTAGAACAGTGTGTTACTTTGACCTGTTGAGGTTCAGTTGATGGAAAAGTACAGGATTGAGCTCTACTCTGACACCAGGCTATTCTGTAGCAAAGGACTACTTACAAAGCAGAAGAGAGTTCATGTAAGAATTGAAAGAGTACAAAACTCAATGGGAAAAGCTCTATTGTCAAACCGGCCTAGGCTGTTGAGGCAGATGCCTGGCTTTGCTCTTTTGTTTATATTCCAACAAATCAAAGCTGACCTGTGTTGTTATCGGAGTAGAGCAGCAGGTGCAAGAAAATAACTCTGCTGCCAACTCAAACGAAAGGGTAAGACTAATACCCTCTGGGAGGTATTGAGAAGATAAGAGAGAGCTATGCCAGCAACTGAATTAACGGCTCTATTTATGGTGGGTTTTACTTAATAAGCTGCTCCTAACACTGCCACATAAATGCTCCATTGTATTGTTTAATGCAGCCACTGCAAAAATCAATGGAAACAGGATAGGCAACTCTCGCTGTTCCAGGTAAGAAGGAGCAATGCCATGGAAGTGTTACTCCTCTAACCACAGGCAGGATTGAGGAGGAAGCTGTTCTTGGCTTTTACAAATGTGGGGAGACATTGTTTCCCACAGCTTCTTGCCTTACCTATAGAAGGTGGTTTCAGAGCAAGGAAAATTCATACCACTCATTTTTTGGTTGCTTTTAACGAAGGCATGGAGCATAAATGAGCTCCAACATACATGTCAACTGCTGTCCCACTGCCTTATGCCTCTGGGAGGCTCAGGGCTTCATCAAAATCCCAGGTGCATGGGGCAAACATGCCTGCTGCTACACTCAGGGCTGAAGCAAACAGCTCTTGTGAAGCCAGTGGAGTGGGATGCCAGGGCAGTGGTCTTGCAATCTCATATTCTTTACACAACAAATACAATATGAAGAAACATCATGGCTATAGCCAGGCTCCAAATAAACGTTTGCTAAACACACACAAACATGCAAGCATGTATGACAGTCAAATTAATGATCTGACGGCAGCTTTCTGAAACAGGGTAATTGAGATTCATTGAACTATTTCAGTGATAGCAAAGTGCCTACGTGGGGGCACTTTCCTTTGCAAGCATCTGCCCACCTTGTTATACCTGGTAGTCTAGAGAAGAATGAAGGGAAGCAGACATGATGGTGGGAGCTACCACATAGATGGCATTGACAAGTCCCAGCATGGCACTGGCAAACGTGGCTCACCTTGACAAAGGAGTTAACCGTCAGCCATATAACGTCTCTCTGTCACCTTCACAGAATGAACCTTCCCACTGTGAGCTCTTCACTGTCTCTGCTATGTCTTACCCTTGAAATATCCTTTTGCTGTCATGCCAGCAAGAGTGTGATCAGATTGTGGTTAGTCAAGCAGTGGGTTGTAATAAGATATAAACACTGCCATTGACTAGGTTGGTCCTCCAGCAAGTTACCTAGTTTAGGATCAAAAGCTTTACATTCAGCTTCCAGCTTCCCTTTCCTAGCTAATTTTTGCTGTGCCCCTCATATATTTAATTAAGAAGCACAATTAATTTGTTGATTGAATGGATGAATTAATGAATGCATGCAAATAGTAGTCCCAATGGGAAAATGTTCCCCAAGACACTTTCCCATTTCAAAGAAGATTCCCCTTATAAAAAAAAAAAAGTAAAAAAAAAAAAAGTAGAAAACAGAATTTACAAAAAAGAAAAAACAAAGGTTCTTTTTATTTTGAAGGTAGGTAAATTAGTGGTTGTTACTGCTGAAAACCAAACTAGTCCCATAAAAAAATAGAAGTATTGGTGGTGATAGCTGTTAAACTTCACCGTGAAATACTGGCTGCTGCAGCAGAATATGTCAGAGACTCTATATCTAAGAGACTGTTAAGTCAGGAACACCTCAGCACCTGATGAGAGACAAACATGAATACAAACACATTTATTATTGTTATCATTCACTAATAACTGAACAGTCACACTGACTACTTTAGCAGTACGGAAAGTGATTCCCTTGATATGCTGTTAGTCTTGAATGCACTGCAAAGAGAATCTGTCATAGAAGGTAGAAGGAGGTGGTTGAGGAAGCAGAGCCAAGTGAAAAGGAGAAGGTGTTAGAACATGATGCTAATATTTTGTTAGCTGATGAGGATCTTGCCTAATTATAGGCATGTGGCATGTCAGGCTACAGGGGCATCTGGAGAGCTTTTTGGCCATTTGTATATTTAGTGTATTGTAAGCAAAAGAAAGATGTTTAGTAGAAGATTAGGGAGATGAGCTGGCTCCTGGTTAGAGGAAGGATGTACCAGAGAGATAGGAAGGACATGAAAGGATGTGTGGAGTTGTTCCATGAGGTGTGGTATTAAGTGCTGAAAGAAGAATAAAGAGCAAAGGCAGTTTTTCCCATTACTGTGTTTTCCAAGACTCTGCATCCCTGAGGCTAGACTGATAAATCTATGGCAAATGACTTCTAAATATTAATGAAAAATAGCTGACCCAAATTACCATGAACTTGCTGAGGTGGTGCAGACAGTAATGAAAGGAGTGCCATATGACGGTCAAAGCTGTATTTTGCAGCACTAACTGAAAAATAAAAAAAAAGGGAAATGTTTGCTTTTTTGGTTATTTTTTTAAGGATATGTTAAAAAGATATGTTAGAAATATGTTAATACAAAAAAGACACAAACATTTGTCAAAGAAATAAAACCTTTTCTTGACTTGTTTTTATCTTAGTCCTATGACTGGCAGTTCCACTAATAATATACAGATCTTTTGCAAGTAGAGAATGAGCTTTTTGATAATAAAATAATTATATTATTTTCTTCATATTCAAAAACTAGTGGTGTGTCAAGAAAAGACACATTTAGCCTGTGCAGTGGCAACAAATATGGATCCCAAACGCTGGGTGTTTGTTAAGTTGTGAGTTCCAGTTGACTGTTTCCTCTGCTAAGGCAACATAAGTATGTTTAAAATTTGCAGAAGTACCAACCTTTAGCAGCTGGCATTATCTGACACATCTATGCCTTGAGAACTCTCTGTTCATAGTTTCTGTTTGCTTCTGATTTAGAAAAACAAACAACCCATCTTTTAAAATTCTCCCTTTTATTTTCTCTATGCTAATAAGAACCTTGAAAATTGATGTCAGTTCATATGAAGATCATTGATTGTGAAAAAAGGGGTCATGGAAAAAACAACCTACAATACTTTGCATATCATCAAGTACATTTTTATTTTTTTTTGCATTCATAAAATGAACTTTGTTCTCTCTCAAAAAAGGAAACTGAACTATCATTTTGTCTTTAAATTACATCTTTAAAGGACAGATAAGAACCAAACCCTGGAGCAGAGGAATAGTTCAGATACAGATCTAGATCCTAAGTTTTCTACCCAGGCTTCTCTTTAGTTGAAATATGTATGCAAGATTTTGAAGCATCCATATGAACAAGTTAAAACAAACACCACATATCTCTTACAAAAGTTGCCTTGTAGTGCATCATGAAAATCAGATCTTTAGTAATAAAGGACTCCAATCAAACTTTATTTGATTTTGCTTATCATGATCCTATCTGTGATGTAGGTATAATATTAAATGGTCCTTTTCTATTCATCTTCCTTTTTCTGGTCTTTCAGTTTACCTTCCTGTATACATCTAATATACAAGGTTCAAAGAAAACAAAAGAATAAACCCAACTCTTCCTTTCCAAAAGCCCACAACAGTAAATGATCAAGGTCTCAGTGTAGTCTGAAAGCTCACTAAGAGTCAGTTTTGCACATGAAAAGGTAGCTTTATGCATATGAACTACAGCTGTATATACCAAAAATATAGAAGCATAGGAATGTGCAGTTCAGAGAGATATGGAAAGGAAGATTACCCCCAAAGCCCCAGACCAGAATCCTGGATTCAAAGAGTTATGGGGATTACTTAGAAAATTTTCATAAAGAAATTATTCCTTGAACTTCACACTCACAATAATAACAGTAAACATATTTTGTTACTGTAGCCCAAAGTTAGGTATGGTGGACTAAAAATTAAATGCATCAAACACTTGGTATGTTATACAACAAATATTGAGGGTTATCATAGTGCTTCTTCATATCAACTTTCTTCAAAGCGTTCAAAGAGTTTGTCAACCATTTTTTATGGGGTATGTTTGCAATTGTATTAGTGGTGAGTCTTGAGATTTTTATTAGTCAGGCCAAGCTGCATAGACTGTCATCTGAGTGGTACCTTTCAGGTCATAGCAATCTGGTCCAAAGTTGAGCTCTTTGTTGTGAAGTGAATCCATGACAGGAATTATCCTGCAAATGAGCTGTTTATCTTGAGGCCATGGTCTTCTTTTTTAAGCACTGTAACAATAGGATGGAAACAAAGAATTGTGTGATGGCTCCATGTGGATCTACATGTCCAGAAGAGATCCGATCCTAACACATTGCAGAATAGGTTGTATCTGAAAGTGAGCTGTGGCAGGGATGATATCTTATCTGGGAGTTTGGCACAGACACCAAGGATGAACCCTAGACATTTGCAAAATAGCAGATAGAGATCATAGGGCAATCTTAGGGCCATCCATAACTGTATGTGTAGGAACACTGGCTCAGAATGAGACCCTGGAGCCCTGGTAGTAATACACATTAAATGAGCGTGGAAAAAAACTCCACAACACCAGAAGACCCAAAGCTCATGGTAAAATGCAAACAGGCTCTCAACATTCATATATTCGGTTTGNTCCAGATTCTGTTCCTCTGCAGCTGCAGTTATTTCCCAGTATCATTTATTTTAGATTGCTGTAATCCAAGGTGCAGTAATGATCTAAAATATTTAACATAAGCTGTAGATACTTGTTCCATAAACTCCAAGCCCTGAAAAGCAGGGATTCTGTCTTTCCTGTATACATAACATACTTCAAAGAAAATAGACCCAAGTGAATTGTACATTTGAAGTTCAGCTCTGATGTTAAAAGGGGAAAAATGGGGAAGGATCCCATATGTAAATACGCCAAAAGAGATCCACCCTTTTGGACATGCCAGGAGGAGCTGCACTGAGCTTGTCTCAGCTAGAAGTCACTCTTTGACTTTGCATAGTTTACGGGTGGAGTCATAATAGTTTCATTCAGTTTTGCCTTAGACATCTTTTTGTGTGTTTTGCATGGAATACATAGCTTTACAAACCAGAAGTCTGTAGGCCCCTTCCCCCTATGGGCTCCACACCCCCTCATATTTGTAATTAATGAGACCCTGGTTCAGTTCAGCATTATAACATAAGCAACTGTATAAATCAATGTCATAACAATCACTCTGGTCGTAATACTTTAGTACTGTAGTACTTCAGTTGTAGTACATTTTTTATTTACTGCTTATTTGCCTTTCATACAGTGTTCAGCATTTTCCTGTCATTGAATATGAGCTGTTCTTGAAATAGTCTAGTTCAAAGAAAGAAGGAACTCATTATCTGGATGTTCAGATTCGTTCAGTTGAATGTGGAAATAGGGATCAGGGTAATTTATTTTCAGAGCACACCTGTAGTGCAATAAAATAATTTGCATAGAGTGCACCATACAGTGTTCAAGGTTCAAGGATTTGTAAATATGTTTTTCTGCAATGCTGGATTTGTTCCATTGTGCAGGCTATGGCTCCTTGCTCTTTGCCATTACCACTGTTTACTCAGTGGTCAGGTGGTCAAGGATGACAAGAAGAACAGGGCAAATGACCTCCTGTTACTGCCAAGTCACTGCACTGTAGCTTAGTCAAAGCTCCACCTGACTATAGGGAGAGATTTCACTAAGAGAAGCCTTCAGGGTTTTGTNCAAAAGCCCACAACAGTAAATGATCAAGGTCTCAGTGTAGTCTGAAAGCTCACTAAGAGTCAGTTTTGCACATGAAAAGGTAGCTTTATGCATATGAACTACAGCTGTATATACCAAAAATATAGAAGCATAGGAATGTGCAGTTCAGAGAGATATGGAAAGGAAGATTACCCCCAAAGCCCCAGACCAGAATCCTGGATTCAAAGAGTTATGGGGATTACTTAGAAAATTTTCATAAAGAAATTATTCCTTGAACTTCACACTCACAATAATAACAGTAAACATATTTTGTTACTGTAGCCCAAAGTTAGGTATGGTGGACTAAAAATTAAATGCATCAAACACTTGGTATGTTATACAACAAATATTGAGGGTTATCATAGTGCTTCTTCATATCAACTTTCTTCAAAGCGTTCAAAGAGTTTGTCAACCATTTTTTATGGGGTATGTTTGCAATTGTATTAGTGGTGAGTCTTGAGATTTTTATTAGTCAGGCCAAGCTGCATAGACTGTCATCTGAGTGGTACCTTTCAGGTCATAGCAATCTGGTCCAAAGTTGAGCTCTTTGTTGTGAAGTGAATCCATGACAGGAATTATCCTGCAAATGAGCTGTTTATCTTGAGGCCATGGTCTTCTTTTTTAAGCACTGTAACAATAGGATGGAAACAAAGAATTGTGTGATGGCTCCATGTGGATCTACATGTCCAGAAGAGATCCGATCCTAACACATTGCAGAATAGGTTGTATCTGAAAGTGAGCTGTGGCAGGGATGATATCTTATCTGGGAGTTTGGCACAGACACCAAGGATGAACCCTAGACATTTGCAAAATAGCAGATAGAGATCATAGGGCAATCTTAGGGCCATCCATAACTGTATGTGTAGGAACACTGGCTCAGAATGAGACCCTGGAGCCCTGGTAGTAATACACATTAAATGAGCGTGGAAAAAAACTCCACAACACCAGAAGACCCAAAGCTCATGGTAAAATGCAAACAGGCTCTCAACATTCATATATTCGGTTTGTGCCTGACCTTATCTCCACTGGAGATGTAAAATAAGTGGTTGGAATGCAAAATAGGTAGTTGATCATATACATTACAAGTACAATGCATTTATCTTTCTGAAGTACCCATGTGTGTAAAGCAGGTCCACCTGCTTTGTTGTATGTATCCTTTGTTTTTGGTGTCTTGAAAACTCATCCCACTTGGTCATTTTTGGTTTTCAAGAAAAAGATTAAAATCCAGATTCTGTTCCTCTGCAGCTGCAGTTATTTCCCAGTATCATTTATTTTAGATTGCTGTAATCCAAGGTGCAGTAATGATCTAAAATATTTAACATAAGCTGTAGATACTTGTTCCATAAACTCCAAGCCCTGAAAAGCAGGGATTCTGTCTTTCCTGTATACATAACATACTTCAAAGAAAATAGACCCAAGTGAATTGTACATTTGAAGTTCAGCTCTGATGTTAAAAGGGGAAAAATGGGGAAGGATCCCATATGTAAATACGCCAAAAGAGATCCACCCTTTTGGACATGCCAGGAGGAGCTGCACTGAGCTTGTCTCAGCTAGAAGTCACTCTTTGACTTTGCATAGTTTACGGGTGGAGTCATAAT
Source organism: Ceyx cyanopectus (assembly GCA_013401355.1). Lineage (NCBI taxonomy): Eukaryota > Metazoa > Chordata > Aves > Coraciiformes > Alcedinidae > Ceyx > Ceyx cyanopectus. The sequence continues at coordinate 13,127 of VYZU01003091.1, forward strand.
AGTTTCATTCAGTTTTGCCTTAGACATCTTTTTGTGTGTTTTGCATGGAATACATAGCTTTACAAACCAGAAGTCTGTAGGCCCCTTCCCCCTATGGGCTCCACACCCCCTCATATTTGTAATTAATGAGACCCTGGTTCAGTTCAGCATTATAACATAAGCAACTGTATAAATCAATGTCATAACAATCACTCTGGTCGTAATACTTTAGTACTGTAGTACTTCAGTTGTAGTACATTTTTTATTTACTGCTTATTTGCCTTTCATACAGTGTTCAGCATTTTCCTGTCATTGAATATGAGCTGTTCTTGAAATAGTCTAGTTCAAAGAAAGAAGGAACTCATTATCTGGATGTTCAGATTCGTTCAGTTGAATGTGGAAATAGGGATCAGGGTAATTTATTTTCAGAGCACACCTGTAGTGCAATAAAATAATTTGCATAGAGTGCACCATACAGTGTTCAAGGTTCAAGGATTTGTAAATATGTTTTTCTGCAATGCTGGATTTGTTCCATTGTGCAGGCTATGGCTCCTTGCTCTTTGCCATTACCACTGTTTACTCAGTGGTCAGGTGGTCAAGGATGACAAGAAGAACAGGGCAAATGACCTCCTGTTACTGCCAAGTCACTGCACTGTAGCTTAGTCAAAGCTCCACCTGACTATAGGGAGAGATTTCACTAAGAGAAGCCTTCAGGGTTTTGTCTTTGAGTACCACCTGATATATTGAATGTAGGTGAAAGGAGGACTTTTTTGGTTTTTTTATTAGCCTCATCCACCCTTTCTCATAGGACTATCTCTAGAAATAAAGTTGCTGAATAACAGTGCACTATTATTGCTGATAGTTATTTGCCTCCTCTCATAACTGTGCAATCTTCCACATAGGGTTATAACATTATATTCCAGAGACAGGTCCTCTAGAGTGGAAAAGAACAGACATGTGTACAGAAACCCACAATGCACACACAAAGAAGCATATGTTTACCCGTGTATATAAATATATGTGTGTATATATGCATATGATATTTAATGTGTGCTTTCAGTTATAAAGTACTATGTCTTAGTAAAGAGACAGATCCCAATATCTTTATATTGTTTTCCAAAATTATGGCTCAGTGAGAATCCATTTTTAATGTGGTTTCCTGAGGAAATGAGGCTTTTGTGGTTATTCTGCGTGTTGGTTTTTACATCTGGCCTGTACCAATCTTTGAGTCCCATCACTAATTTTAATTAAATTTGATATAGGGTAGAAATCTCAATGATATGAAGTTCTTACAGGATTAATGAAAACTGTATGCCAAATACAAGCAGAAAATCTATTAATACTCCATCTGTAAGAAAGGGTGAAGCTTGTGCTCACTCCTTTGAGACAATGAGATATTATGAATGCCCCAACCG
>VYZU01003092.1:0-16592 GCA_013401355.1 Ceyx cyanopectus
AGAAGGGAAAAAGTAAACAGAAAATGTAAATGGAATGTAATAATTAATGGACCTAAAGAAACAGACTCATTTGATTTGCGCATAATTGGTGCCTTAAAAAAAAAAAAAAAAGAAAAAGAAAAAAAAAAGATAAGTCAAAAGAAATCTACAGAGCAGATGGAGAAGGCTGAAGATGGGAAGTTCAGTTTGGCTGAGGATGCAATGGACATGTGTGTCCACACTCAGAACTGGAAGCTCACCTCACCTTTACAAGGCATTGCACGTTCAACAGCTCCATCTATTTCCCAGGACCCTGAGATGTCACAGAGGTCTTGCTGGAGCACCACCATGGAACTGTGATGGTTTTGAAGGCCCTGACTGTCACTGGTGTATCTGTGCAACCATGTTCTTGCTAATGCCTCAAAGTTTCTTCCTGCATGGAAACCCTGACTATTACTTCCTATTTTGAGGTCTTGTATAAGACATCAAGAAACTCCAACTTACTGTATTTCCAAAGAAGTTAACCAGCAGCAACCATTCCCAGTCAGGAAACTTCTTGAAATACAGATGTAGGTGCCTCTTTAGGTGCACAGATTTCAAAGCATTTGGTTCAGGAACTTAACAAAAAACAGGAAGAATTAAAATATTATCCTTCCCTGCAATCTACCTTTTACCTACTGGTATACCAAAATTAATATTTCACTCTTCCTTCAACTCTGCACAGAGTCAGCTCAAGCCTTTTCAAAATGCAAAGCTGAATATTGCCCTGTAAGGACAAAAGAGGAAAGGGATTGGGTTTGGGACAGGAGGCAAGCAAAGGGAGGAACTTGGACAGAAAGACTTGGAGAGCTGGACTCATCTTCCTGCTCTAAGGTGAAAGAAAAAAAATATGTAAGCAGGAGCCAGTGCCTTGACTTTTCCCTTTGACCTCGGGAAAGTCAAGAGGAAAGCCAGGATGGTTTGTCTTTCTCCAGCAATCTACTTCTCCTAGGAATGACCTTTCCATTATTATTTTTTTTATATATATATTTTTTTAACATGAATAATTAAGGATTCTGCTTTGGAAAGCACCCCAGTTTAAGCAAAAGTTTGTATTTAAAGTTCATTACATGCAGAGATCTTTACCTGAGTCAGAGACCAAAGAGTCAAGTGGATGCAGCAAGCACCAATGCACTGGTGTGTGATTGAGGAGCTACAGCTTCAAACAAGGTTAAGCTTTCAGACATTTCTTCTCCAATAAGAGAGGCAGGAAAAAAAACCTTTAAAAAAAAATAAATCTCAAATTAAAAGTCTTTTCAGCCATGAAGAGTAAAAAGTGACACCATTCACATCTCTGACGTTTCAGATAAAGTGTGGAATTGAATGAGATGTGAACCATTCCTGTTTTCTACAGTTAAATTTAAAATTAAATTCCAAACCTGATCTTTGTTGGTTGGAAAACAGACATAATCCTTGTGATATTTATATTAAGTACGGATCAGAAGAATTCTTTACTGGCACATATTGTCACTGAAGGCACAAGAATATCTATGGTAACTTTTGTGCCACCTTAATTTGCTCTTGCCATTCAACCTTCCAGTATCCTAGGGTCACTTAATGTCAGCAGTGTCATTTTCTGTCAACATTACCACACAGAAGTGTCCAGGATATTAACTGTGCTTGCATGTGCACACAAGAGGAAGGGAAAAAGTGATCCAAGCATTTCCTGTACTGTAGAAACACCTGAATATTGTTTGAATTGAATTGTGCCTGGCTCGCTGACAAACCTCTGCTCCACAAGAGTCTTTAGCCCTGATCCTGAATAACACTAAATATTGATTTTCTGAATGAATCCTAAACATATGAGGGAAAACAAACAAACAAGGGATCAGCAAATGCAAACACAAATAGATCTGCAGACCTAATGGAATCAGTTTAACTGCAGTTACTATGGGATATACTATGGGATATATTTTCAGCCACATCAGGGAAGCCCTTTGCAGAATGAAAGTGCAGGCTACGTGGTTTATTTGGAAAACTGCTGAGTTTAAGGTACCCTCTAAGCTTGATAAAGAGAGCTTTGGTGAGTAGGGCTAAGGATCTAACCACCCCAGATTCTGAGGATGCCAGCACCACCAGCCTTCACCTGGTAATGTATTATAGGAAGTAGTTTCTCTCCACCCTTTACAGATGGTTATAAAGGAGGAATCTTATCCCCAGCTTGTAACTGTGCTGCATCTTGCATGGTTACAAAGGTTTGCTTAAAAGACAACCCAGAGGAAATACCTTTAAGAGAGGAGGAGGGGTTGTTCTCTTTTTCTCTGGTAATTAATTAAGGCTTCATTCTGGATCCTTCTATGTGGTTTGCCACCCCTTGACCATAGCTCAGGTGAGCTGCCACATTTTTTTACCTGTGAAAGCAGCAAGTTGTCCCAGGTACCCTCACAGCTCAGTCCCTCTTGATGAGCTAACTTTGGGAACTTTTATTATGGACCTCAAGAGGAATTAATTCCCCTGGTAGATAATTAGGCTTGAGAAGTTAACTCATTTAGCTCATTTATCCCACATAGTTTGAAGTTCTCACATTGCCTCCTCTGTCAGCAGATTGGTGGAGGCAAGACCTCCAACAAAGTAAAGGCAGAAGGAGGAGGGTCACCTGTTCCATTAGCACACCCAGATCAGGAAGAGGAGGATTTACTATCCCCACCCCAGACTCCTATTGGAATGAACAGTCCCATTCCTCACAAAGGACTAGTGGCTCTGCTGCATATTTAACTGGCAATATGGTCAGTTCCATAGCTGAAGATGTAAGAATTATTATATGATTGAGCTAATTGCTTCCAGAGGGAAAGAAACAGAAAGAGGCTATAAAAAGGTATGCGATATATTTGAAAAATCATTATTTTTTTTCCCCCAAATAAAGTTTGCAGAGCTTTAAACATCAGGTGGAACATAAATCACTAACTATTCTTTCTTATGCACATTTTATGTCTCTCATTTAATCTTTTCTCCACATCTCTGTTCATGCTGATGGCTTCCCCAGTAAAATTTGGTACATACTGGTGGGCAGAATAACTGTGTATCCTGAGTTCTGGTTAGTGACTAACTGGTGATATTAATTTCAAAACCTTGCCATTTTCTAATCTCAAAACACTAAGCACAAAGCTGAGTTAACACCTCTTTTGAAACAACTGGACCAGTAGCTGGTTAAAGTCAAAGGAAAGATTCCCATTAACTTTAGTGGTCTGTGAATCAAGCTCTTGATATATATAGAAGGCCCCTGAAAACAAAGTTTTATTTTTTAATGTATTGTCTCATTTGTTGAATAGCATGGCTTACTGCCCAGTGTTATGGCAGCTCACAATGACTATTCTTCCCACCCATTCTCCTTCTCCTCCTTCCATTAATCAGTGATGGGTTGAATTCAAATGTTTTGGAAGTTCTGTCTGGTTTTGATGTGACGGTACATAAAAATATCTACAAAGGAGTTATTAGGGTGCTTGGTGTGGCTGCATTTGTCCTGGGGAAACCTCCCCCTCCTCTCTGAGAGCAGCAGCACATTTTGTGGGAAGGTTGGCAGCTCTACAAGGTCTTCTTTGAGGCAGGCTCCACTCCCTCTGCCCCAGTGGTACATCCATCATTTTTGGTTTTCCTTTCCAAAATGCTTTTCACAAAAGTCACTTCCTTGTTTCACATTACTCCATGCTTTGTGAATTCAGACTGAAACATGCTGTGAACCAGATCCATATCTGNATCAGCAAATGCAAACACAAATAGATCTGCAGACCTAATGGAATCAGTTTAACTGCAGTTACTATGGGATATACTATGGGATATATTTTCAGCCACATCAGGGAAGCCCTTTGCAGAATGAAAGTGCAGGCTACGTGGTTTATTTGGAAAACTGCTGAGTTTAAGGTACCCTCTAAGCTTGATAAAGAGAGCTTTGGTGAGTAGGGCTAAGGATCTAACCACCCCAGATTCTGAGGATGCCAGCACCACCAGCCTTCACCTGGTAATGTATTATAGGAAGTAGTTTCTCTCCACCCTTTACAGATGGTTATAAAGGAGGAATCTTATCCCCAGCTTGTAACTGTGCTGCATCTTGCATGGTTACAAAGGTTTGCTTAAAAGACAACCCAGAGGAAATACCTTTAAGAGAGGAGGAGGGGTTGTTCTCTTTTTCTCTGGTAATTAATTAAGGCTTCATTCTGGATCCTTCTATGTGGTTTGCCACCCCTTGACCATAGCTCAGGTGAGCTGCCACATTTTTTTACCTGTGAAAGCAGCAAGTTGTCCCAGGTACCCTCACAGCTCAGTCCCTCTTGATGAGCTAACTTTGGGAACTTTTATTATGGACCTCAAGAGGAATTAATTCCCCTGGTAGATAATTAGGCTTGAGAAGTTAACTCATTTAGCTCATTTATCCCACATAGTTTGAAGTTCTCACATTGCCTCCTCTGTCAGCAGATTGGTGGAGGCAAGACCTCCAACAAAGTAAAGGCAGAAGGAGGAGGGTCACCTGTTCCATTAGCACACCCAGATCAGGAAGAGGAGGATTTACTATCCCCACCCCAGACTCCTATTGGAATGAACAGTCCCATTCCTCACAAAGGACTAGTGGCTCTGCTGCATATTTAACTGGCAATATGGTCAGTTCCATAGCTGAAGATGTAAGAATTATTATATGATTGAGCTAATTGCTTCCAGAGGGAAAGAAACAGAAAGAGGCTATAAAAAGGTATGCGATATATTTGAAAAATCATTATTTTTTTTCCCCCAAATAAAGTTTGCAGAGCTTTAAACATCAGGTGGAACATAAATCACTAACTATTCTTTCTTATGCACATTTTATGTCTCTCATTTAATCTTTTCTCCACATCTCTGTTCATGCTGATGGCTTCCCCAGTAAAATTTGGTACATACTGGTGGGCAGAATAACTGTGTATCCTGAGTTCTGGTTAGTGACTAACTGGTGATATTAATTTCAAAACCTTGCCATTTTCTAATCTCAAAACACTAAGCACAAAGCTGAGTTAACACCTCTTTTGAAACAACTGGACCAGTAGCTGGTTAAAGTCAAAGGAAAGATTCCCATTAACTTTAGTGGTCTGTGAATCAAGCTCTTGATATATATAGAAGGCCCCTGAAAACAAAGTTTTATTTTTTAATGTATTGTCTCATTTGTTGAATAGCATGGCTTACTGCCCAGTGTTATGGCAGCTCACAATGACTATTCTTCCCACCCATTCTCCTTCTCCTCCTTCCATTAATCAGTGATGGGTTGAATTCAAATGTTTTGGAAGTTCTGTCTGGTTTTGATGTGACGGTACATAAAAATATCTACAAAGGAGTTATTAGGGTGCTTGGTGTGGCTGCATTTGTCCTGGGGAAACCTCCCCCTCCTCTCTGAGAGCAGCAGCACATTTTGTGGGAAGGTTGGCAGCTCTACAAGGTCTTCTTTGAGGCAGGCTCCACTCCCTCTGCCCCAGTGGTACATCCATCATTTTTGGTTTTCCTTTCCAAAATGCTTTTCACAAAAGTCACTTCCTTGTTTCACATTACTCCATGCTTTGTGAATTCAGACTGAAACATGCTGTGAACCAGATCCATATCTGGTGTAAATCAGCATCATCCTGCTGCTCACAGTGGAGCTGCAAAATTTGGTATCCATGGAGGATCTTGCCCATGAACCTTCTACCCAAAGAGGGGGTTTTAGTGGAGTGGAAAAGGCTTCTTGTGTTTTGGGAAGAGATGTTAGCACATGGAAAATCCCACCTAAACAATGAGGTGTTTCTCTTCACAGATACTAAAATCTCTGTTCTGTCTAGTGAGACAATTATGGATTCTTTTTTTTTCTATGACAACCCTCATATTGTCCATTTCTGGGTACTAGAAATCAGTGCAGAGCAAAAAAGGACCAGGATGCTGACTATAAAAGAGAGCTCAATTAGCATCATAAACTAAACCTATATGAATATATCTTTTGCACTCCCATTTCCTTATATAACTCACTAGCCCAAGCACCTTTTTACAAAGTTGCTCAAAGTTTATTCAAGGATGGATTTGGTTAGATTTACAGTATTTGTCACTTGCTGGCCCAAAGTGACAGAAGGGATTTCAATGCACTGCTTTTAACGTGGTGACACTGCCTTTAATTTAGCATAAGTGATTATATATGTTTGACTGTCAAATCACTGTATGTAGCTTTTGTGGTTGGGGGCTTGTTTTATCAAAGAATTCTGCTGAACCTCTTCCAAACCAGAACTCTCATGTGTATAATTATATTGTATTTTCATTATATAAACTTTATTTTTAAGACTGAAAACATATGAAATGATTATGGGAATCTGCATTCTATACAACACCACCACGTACTTGTGGGAAGAGAATTTTATAACATAAACCAAATGTTGTCATTAATACCCAGGTACAAGATGCATCCATGTGACCCATAAAACTAATGATGGCTCTGAAAACACATGCAACTGCTCCATGGATTAAATTTGCTACCTGCAGTAAATAGAACCAACCTACTTGATAGTCTGTTGAATGGCATGTCAAAGGTTCATAGCCTGCAGAGAGCAAAGGTAGGTGCTTCCAATATATCTTTCAATGTTATACCTCAAAAAAAATGTATTACTTCATTAATATATGAAAATAAATAAAAAATATATGAAAATACTATTTTATGACTTCATTACTTCTTGATTGGTGCAGATACAGCTTTGGTAGGGACCTACTGTGTCCTGAGACAACTATTTTGGTGTTTTGCCATAAAATTGTATACTGGGACTATGTCTTTAGTTTAATTTCATTGTCTTCTGTCACAACCCAATGAGGACCTAATTCCAGTTTGAATAGGTGCCACGGAAACCAACATTTTAAGAGATCTGCAACAGAATATTGTTTAAGGCAGGATCCAAAATTGTATCCAAGAGCAAGGTCCTGGCCGGGAGGGATAAGCTGTGTAAGTTCTGAGCAAGCTGTCATCACCATCATGCCCACAGTCCATATTCATTCATAGTTTGGGGCTTTTTGTATTAACAAGACTGTCAGGCGTTGTCCCTGTGTTTTAAACAGGGAACTGAATCACCATGTAGATTAAGCAATTTACCAAGAACATACTGAGCATGTCCACATAATTCAGCACTTGAATTCAATACTCCTTTTGCACCCTTGCTCCACTGCCATAAATAATATAAACTGTCCTTTCTTTCAGATCTCTCTGGTAGCTCCCTATGTAATCCAAGCTTTTTTTCTCTCTGCCGCAGTAACTTTTACTTGACTAATAATGAGCCTTTACAAAACAATCCTCAAAAGAAATAAAGACTTTAAAGGGTATATCAAGGCAAACCATTAGAAATAAATAAATTATATATGTGTATTAAAATATGTACATACAAACAGAGAGTGGGAGAGATACACACAGTGACACCCAGAGCAAACTATAGGAGACATCCATCATCCACAGACATCATCTGGGAACATCCACAGAACAATCTGTGAGTCATCTAAGATAAATGCTAACTCTTTCAAGGCAATCTTATACAAAAGATCAATAAACAATATCTTGTGGCTAGGAATTCAGACCCAGTCATTTACAAGCTAAAAAAATAGGTCAAGGAATAATGGTGATAACTTGCCTTATCTTCAAGTGGTGTGGGTGGCCGTTGTCATCTGTAAACCACTGACCAGCAGACTCAGGGGGTTCCAGTTCTTCTGTTGGGGTGATGGCACAGAAGTCCTTGATGTTACAGTAAAGCCAAGTAGAAAATAAGGGCCAGAGTCTGCAAAAAAAAAAAAAATCTTATAATTGTGCATGACATAATTTGATACAACAAACTTTTAAAAGGACTAGAAATGCAGAAAAATGCCTGAGTCAAATGAACACAGGGCTCCCTAATCACCACAGAAGTCACCTGAAGACAGCTTTGCAGGCTTAACTTAGCAAATTCCTGCATGGAATTCTTCCAAGTCCCCAGCCTGAGTCACTTTGAGCTCAACTGCTCTTGAGCAGAGAGAGCTTGGAAGCTGATGAATCACTGTTGAGCAGAATGTATGTTTTCATAATCTTCACTTGAAGGAATGTCCATTCAACATCTAAGCTAATGACCATTGGATAAGGGTGCAGATGGAATGTGGTTTCCACATTTGGAAGCACACTCTGATGAATCTGTTCTTTAAGTGTGTTTATGTTTGAGGGACTTTGCATACAGGCTATCTCCTCAATGGCATGTTAAACTCTGCTCTCCAAAGAGAAGAGTGCAAGAAGCGAGGTAGAGGAGGTGTGTGTGGGGGGTGGAAGAATCCAAAAGGATGGAAAAGCTGCAAAACATCTCTCTTCAAAAGCACTGAAATTGAACTTGCAAGGTTTGAAGAGTCTTTTTTGTTTGAAGGAAGAATAATAAACTCTGATAATTCATCCAAACTCACTACAAATTATTAAACATTGAGGGGTCTGGAACTGTGAAACAAGACTCTGTGTTTTCCAGTGTCTCCCCAGTTAATCTAATTTGCCAGAACATCACATGTTTGGAAACAGAAATCTCTCAAAATGTTTGCAAACTATTTTTGTAGGTTTTCCAAGCTTTACTGATTTCACCCCATCTCCTGCCCTTTTTTCCATATCTCCATGTGCATGCTGATGGATGCTGTCACTGCTGCCAGCTCGAGTTTGTCTTCCAGTCTCAGCAACCACTTTTGGTATAGGGATGAATTTGAGAGTATATTGTATTTTAAGATGGCATTTTTCCCTGGAAGACAATCAGTTCACCTTAGGTATCCTGCAGGCCCAGTACTGCAGTTTCTTACTGTTTTTAAGAGCTAGAAACTTAACAAGCAGTTTGTAGACAAGACAGAATTGTCAGCTTTTCTCCCAAATTTAAGTAAACAACTTCCCTGCTCCCAAAATAACTCCCAAACTACTTTTCCCCCTCCTCACACTCATGTATTCCTCTGCGCTTCCTGATCTTGGCAGGGAGGTTTCAGAAATAGCTGTGACAATGGTGTTTCCACTCTGAAAGAGGAAACACTGGGTGGGAGGAGTTACGAAAGGAACAGAGGAAGCAAAGCTGTTTTCAGACCATCTCAGGCTGCACTTTTCCAGCAAAGAGGTGGAAATGCAGCCGGGTGAAGCAGGCCAGGGAGGCAGCAGAGCCCCGGCCGTCGCTGTGCAGCCGAGCGGAGCGTGTGTGGCTCCTTGCATCATTCAGCCCAGCTGAGGCTGACAGGCAGCTCTAAACTGTTGAACAAACTGAATGAATCAAGGTCAGGCCAGAGTCAGCAGAGAGCTTCCCTCCCTCCACCACTCGCTGCTACATGAAAGGTACTGACTGGATGGCTCTTTAGTGTGGCTTTGTGCAGAGCAGTCATACAGCAGAAGCTGCTCCGTCACATGTTTGTCAGCAATCCAAGATTTTAATTCTGAACTTTTGCATGAAACCAAGAGCTATATTTCTCTGGCTCTAGCCCGCTGGAGTGCTTGGCCAGGGCTATGGGAATGCAGTGTCAAAGCAGCCTATGAACTGAGATTGCTTTCGTGCGTCTCCACCTGCTGGCTGGCATTTCAGTCATTGCAATCGCCCGTAGAGACCACAGGCTACTTGGTGAAGTAACGAGCTTACGTGGGAAGTGTAACTCGGGTTCCAAGAAGATGAGCAAATAACCTCTCCCGTCGGGCTTATCTTCTAACTTGATGAAGAGCAACATCCCAGACCGCAGGTGACAGGTAGAAGGCCACTGAGGTTGTGCAGGTCAAGCTTCTGAATTTCCGAAGCCTCGGTTGGGAAGCACTACGAAAGATTTTTGGAGAGAATTCATCAGGTGTGGAAACATCAGCATTTTATTTCACTACCAAAACCAGATGCTAAGAATGTTAATATGCTCTCATTGACAGAGTGAAAGAGGGAAATTGTTTATTAAGATCTGGAAGCATGAGCATTCTGGGGCCCACAGTTTAGTTTCTGTGTGGTTAGGGAAGCAGTCACTTAGCAAATGCAGGCCGGCAGCTGTTTCAAATGGAAAGGAATAGAAATGATTAATGACTTCTATGCTTTAAAGAAATGAATCCACAGGATTTCTTTCTTCTACTGTGCTGTCCCACTTGGCCATTTCTGTCATGTGCCCTGGGACTTTCTTTGGAAGTTTTCAATGGTCTGTCGTGAACTACTCTTTAGAAACTTACTGGACCAGATCTGGAGCCAGACAGATGCCAGCTGTGGATCTGATCCATTTGTACATACATTCACAGACTCCCAGCACAGATTATCAACACTTGATATTCCATGAACTTTGTACTGCACCAGCAATAGTATATCTTGCTCTCAGACGCTGCAGTGATGAGCACACTAATAAATCCTATTTAGAGTAGGATCAGTGTTACCTTTTTCCTTTTGTAGCTGCAGTTTATTCAGGCTATACTATACACTGTAGAAGGCAAGGGGCTCTCTCAGGAACTGAAACAATACAAGGAACCAACCCTTCCTCTCTGCTAGTCATGTCAGATATCAATGGGGATTATTGGCATTTTCTGGTACCATCTTCTGTGCTTCCAGCAATGGCTTGTTTTATCCTGCCCAGACTGCTAATTCTATCTAAGATGTGTCTCCTGGCTGCTTCCATTTAGTTTCCTAGGTCAGAAGCAAACAATTGGAAGGTGGGAAAGGTTAAAAAGAGGATGAGGAAGAGAAAGAGGAATATGGAGAAAAGAAAAAGGAAGGCTCTACAGAACATGGATAACATTTTCACTGAGCTTCACAGCAAATCATCCAGCCAATTCTGTTAAATTAGCATTTACCAGGGGAGTGAGTTCTCCACCAACTCGACTTCATGGGATTATTTTGAATCTACTTCTATTTGAAAGGGTACATATTTTGATCCACTAAAGGTTCTTGCACCATATTTCTGAATGTGTGTTGAGAACTGCTGAAGCATGAGATGTGAATGTTTGCTATTGCGAAGTATTATCCCCTTTCAAAAGTGGTGTTCCATATTACTTGGCATTTGGAACAGGATAGTAACTGCAGAAAGTGGCAGAGGTGTCCATTGCATATCTGTGCAATTAAACACAGCCAGGCACATTTATTACACACCTGGATAAGTAACATTCCTGGTATTTCAGCATATTCAGTTATTACCACAAGAAACCTGACTAAATTAGCTAGCTACGTGAACTCAAAACCATCAAGTAATTTAGAAGGTGTATGAGTTTAATACATCCTGAATGTGTCTAATACCTTGGCTAAGCACTGGCATTCAGCTACAGAGAGGTCTCATAGATTACTTTAAAACACAGTAGGACTGGAAGATGATATTTCCTTGTCTACAAGTATATCGCTCTCAAGTCATCATTTCAACACAGGAAGTTACCTGCTACCTGGGGCAACAATGTGCACTGGGACACAATCAGCCTGCTGTCTGATGATATTTAAGAATTAGCCACATAAGGCTTTCTTACAAAGTTGTCAAAAAGGCTCAACTGATTATTTTAACTAAGCCTATTTAAAATACCTGAATAAACGGATGCAATATGAAAGCAACTTTAGCCCGTTTGAACTGCACACTTCCTTTACATCACTTATTTCCACTGTCAGAAAAAAGACCAGCTCAGACAAATAGTGTTTATCTCTCTGTAGGTCTCTGTCAGGTACATGCAGATGAATTAGCCCTGATGCCATTCAAAGCTCACAGTGCAAGGATGAGCTCTCTACACCTCAGCACACAAAACCACAGATGGAGGTATAAATTCAGCTCTCTGTTCAGTCCACTTTACTGAAAGCAGAAGCTGGTCCAAGAGCCTGAATCTTCTTTGACAGGCTATTTTTGAAACTGATATAAGTCTGCAGGAAACGTGTGTGTGTGTGTGTATCTGTGCTGCTGAACACCACATGAGGGCCAGATATATTTTCTTAAGTCAGTTTTTACTCCTGGATTGCTTTATTGCAAGATACTTCCTGTAAACTTCTCCCTGGTAATCCCAGAGGGTATAGTAACAAGCACTGAGGTTTTATTCCTACCTAGCTCATCTAGCTGATGTGCATATGGATGGATTCCTCTCTTGCTTTCCTGACCCCTTTTATGTTTCAGACCAGCACATAAGTATGTAGTATGTACTCTCATTTGACACAGTTAACATAATATTTTACTGTCATATTATAAATGCTCTTTAAATAGTGCTCAACTGAAAGTCCTTCTGCAGTACAGTATTTCTGTGCTGCTGTCCATCCATGAAAAAAATCTATTTAAAATAAAAAGGGCTGTGATTTTTGCTTTTTTTTCTGCAAAGCACATTGATGCTGAGCAAAATGTCAGGCAGGTGAATAGTCATGTGCATCTTTTGCAAATAGATCACACGTCAGATGGTGTTCTTAGGCCTCAGAGTTGCACTAGGAGTGAGGAAATACTGGACTTGGAACATTTCACTATGAATACCCTTATTAGGGTTTCTGTTTTGGTAAGAGAATTACTGCCTACAAATCCTTTGCCAGTCTCTGAGTATAATAACAAACTATTACTATGGAAAATAAAAGTCAGTGAGAAACTGATTGTCAGAGAAGCAATTTAGAAGTGTCTGGTGAGCTGTACATGAGCCTGATAGTGACTGCACCTTATTGAAAGAAAATTAAACAAGAAAACCAGCATGGTGCAACCTGTGTAGAAAAAAAAAAAACCCAAACAGCACAAAGCTGTTCAACAGCTTGTGCATTGCTCTTGGTATTAACATAAAAGATGCCTGATGAAATTGACAGCCACGTATATCTCTGCAAAACAACTGGCAAGGCAGCCTCAGAGGGCGGCTTTGAGGTGACTGTTTACAGTGATGCCCCACTCTGGGCTAGAGCAATCCCTGTCTCACATGGGCAACCAAGGTGTTAAAGGCAGCAAAATGTCCTTTCCTGGCTTAGGGACACTTTGCTTCTGGCACTGACCCTCATTCCTCTTCTCTCTATTCTGTAAGCTGAGGCTTGTAAGCACAAGGGCAGAAGTACACTTCAGTCTAGCAGCACAAATATCGAAGTAACTTACTTCCCTGGCTGGAACAAGGAGGAACCGTGGAAGGAATTGCAGCTCTCTGAGTCATACTTCCTCCTTGGAGTTTCTCTTGGAGTAGTGCAGCTCTGCACCATGCCTTAGGCTGACATAAGAGTTGAGCTTGTCCATCCTCTTATCCGGAAAGAGAGAGAGAGAGTGAGAGAAGGCAAGACACTAAGGCAGTGGATTATCATAGCCTCAAATCTCCCGATTGCAGCTCTAAATATAGCCAAACAAGTAAAAATCTGTTTCTGGAAACAGTACAACTATTCAGCTCCCAACCCTTCAAACAACATACATGAAAAAAACAACCAACAAAAAACCCCAACCAGTTCTCTCCCAACCAAGATCCTGTATGTAGAGCCATGTTAAGCGCATTCTGATCTCCAGCCAGCAAGCAAAAAAATTCCCAACTGCCACACCTATCCAGGGTGTGACTAGAGACTATCAACCAGTTTATATTTGCACTTTGATATACAGCACATGCTTAACATCATATGGTGTATCCTTGGAAAAAAAAAAAAATAGCAACAAGTTTCAACATAAAAATTGTGTTAGATTAGGGGGCCAGAATAAATAAGAGTCAAGCAGTTGTAGAATGACTTGAGGTAGAGTAGAAGATCTCATCTTGAAAAATAACACGAAGGCAGTGGATTGCAGATGAAACACATAATGAAAAAAACATTCCAAACTTCTAATTTGAGAAAAGATTACAAATAAAATGGGCTCGGGCATGCCAAGTGTAAAATCTTTGATATGGAAATGCAGTAATGGTTAAATGTAATGGGCTGAAAAATCTATTTATCAACAGTCTGTAATGCCTAGTTGGATCGTCCCATGAGAAAAGCAAATAAGGAGTAGTAGGAGAATTATACAGACACTGACAAAAAGTTTACATACCTCCTGCTTTCATACCACAAGTCCTTCACCTTAACTACAGGTTTTGAGACGTTAAAAAGCTGGTATGAAAACACACCTCAAATGATTCAGGAAATGAGCCCCAAGACCCATTTTCAGGAATCATCCATTATGTTCAACTGGAGATACATGAAAAGGGACCTGGCCTCTAGTCACTGAAAATGAGCCTCCTGATATCAGGCTGTGAGCATCTTGGATTGATATCCCCAAACAGCAGCACCACAGCTCATTTCTGAGCCTGAGCTTCCAGCAACAGTGAGGGTGCTCCACAAGGTAGGCATTCATGAACATGCTGCTGTGAGAAAGGACCACCAGATCATGCTCTATGTGACACTGCCCAACTTCAATGAGCTCCACTCAGCCAACTGAATGCAGAATCTGGCCTGTTACTGTTACCTTCAATTCATTTTTCTTTTTATTCACACTAGTCTTCTATTACATTATTGCCAATGGGCATGTAAGTCATTACTACGCCCTACATGTGAATCACAAATGCAAGTGCCATGGAAATTAAACTCCTTGACCTGCTCACATTTTTCTCTTTGATGTCGGCCTGAATAGGCATTTTTGACTGGAACACAGTTTTAATTTTGAGAGCTGGCAAGACAACCACAACCTTTTCTGTGAGGAATTTCACTGAAGAATTCTTTGTTGTTCTTCCCAAATGATTTTCCTTAAGGAAAAGTGTCAACAACTAGCATTACAGAATGCCCAGATCATATTTTCACTGTGTTTAAGTGCAGGAAATGGAAAAACAGCTACTGTGTTCCTGTTTACACCAGCAAATACACAGTCCTGACTGTATCACTCTAGCCAAGGTGCAGAATTTCCATTAATCTGACATGACACTGAAAATGGCAAATTGTTTTCATTCACTGCTGAGGATTTCCCTTCATGGTGGCCATCTGGATTCAGGGACATCACAACCACGTGCAACCCATAAGCTGCATGCTCCAGGTCTGAGCCCTGAAGGTCCAGAGGGGAGCTGGGACAGGCAGAGATGTTGGGACTAAGAGCCACCTTCCAGTGGGGGATTGGGAAAGGCAGGAGAGAAGCAAGAGAAAGCCCTTAAAACCCTCAGGGCCCAGATCTGAGTGCATAGAAGATCCCCCTGGGAACCAGAGCTCTGATCTCCTCTGTGCTTACCACTGTAAATCAGGAGGTGCAGCAGTTTCAGTGACTTGGGGCTCCCACTGGCAAAAGACGAGGTAATTTGCAAGGGATCCAGGACCAATATGAAAGTTCCATTTGCAATCGTGCAATGTTTTGCTGTAGAGACATCTGTTTTGAAACCTACAGTTTCCCAGCTCACTGTTGCTGACCTGTTTAAAATAATAAAAACAGAAATCTTTCCAAGATGGATGACACTGGGGCCAGGGATCAAAACCTCACTTGTGTTTCTAAAGGCTCTTTCCATGCTTGGAAACCTGGATCTTGCATTCATCAAACACAGAGGACCCTTTTTTTTTTTTTTGGGCTTTCTCAGCCAGAAGACTTCAAAAAAAGGGTGATGTCTAAGCCACCTATTATGCTGCTGGTCTTTTTCTTCAGTTCACAACATGGTTCTTAGAGCTGCAGGGTTGCAGGTAAATAAATATTCCAGAACCAGAAAATAAGCATGTATTCAAATTATACATCCAAGCAGTTTAAATGAAGATTTTGTTTCAGACATGTGGTTATTTGGGAAAAATTATTGTTTGACACACTGCTCTGAAATTTGTAAATTAGGTCTTTCCTAGAACTTTCAGTCTGGCAAAGAAGCAGAAAATAATTCTACAGCTGGGAAGATGGCACAGAAGTTGACTTGTTGGAGTTCCAGATGGACTCAAGGACTCAAATAAAGTCATATTTTATAGCTAAACTGCTGGAAAGGGAAATTTTCATTACCAAATCAATACAAATAACTCCACAGTTAAGATTACAAGAACAGACTTTATTTTGAGCCAACTTCGCAAACCTCCTCCAATCCACAAGTATCATTGATTGACTATAAAATAAATCTATCAAAGCCTGGAACTCAAATTTGAGGTTGTTTGGTAAAGATGTAGGAATAGTCCTTTTCAAACCTCATGATTTTCAGCTTTCTTCCAAGACTTGTTTTCTGGAGAGAAAGGGGGAAAGAACCTTGGAGAACTACGTGCTAGTTACATCACTGCACTGCTTGTCTGGAGATAGAAGTTGAAATTCTGGATTAAGTTAAAGCCAGCACCATTTAATCATTGATTTTGAAAGAACCAAGGTTGACTGAAAGTAGAGAGAGAAGATTCAAAGCAAGTATGTTGGATTTAAACCTATAATGAATGATTATAGAATGATTTCTGTCTGCATTGCTTTATTTCTTTTATCTATATGAACAGCAAGCTGCTCAAGACCAGGGTTGTATCTTAACTGGATGTATTTGCAGTGCTTAGCATGGATGGCTCTCAAGTCTCTGATGTGGCCTCTAGGCACAGTGGTATTATAGAAATAATAAACTGTGTATTTATTTAGTTAATTGTAATAACTTCAATCAGGATATTAGACCTAATTTTAGCTTAGTGTAAATCAGTTCATATTCATTGATTGCTCTGCTCTTTCTAAGCCTATTGCTTGTGACAATATTGGTTCACAAGCAGGATGTCAACATACACATGGTGATTTCTATTGTTTGGTTTGGGGTTTTTTTTGCTTTTTTTTTTTTTTTT
>VYZU01003092.1:16609-36735 GCA_013401355.1 Ceyx cyanopectus
TTTTTTTTTTTTTTTCCTGTGAAATGAGCAGGTGAGGGTGCCTTACTGCCTGGAAGAAAACTGATTTACACCACATTTTAAATAGACCTGGTGCCTACCAATTAGTGAAGATGCAGAAGGATATAATACAACTTAACAACTTCAGGAAGAATGCCTTGATTAGCAAGAGGTATGTCGGACACATGCTGAATCACCTCCAGAGAGGCATCCTCCTATGCCTTATCTCACTGTCGCAATGTCTTTATCTCACTGGCAGAAACCCATATTTTATTTTCCTAAAGAAGATGGTGTCAAAGTGCAAAGCAACAATTCAGCACCCAGTGAAGGCAAGCAGAATTATTTCTTTGATCAGACAAGAAGCACAAGGATTTTGAAGACCTTCCCTGTGGCTGCTGAGCACTTTCAATTCCTGAGCATCCTTAGATTCAGCTGTGTTTTCATGTCTTAAGATGTACTTAGCACCTCGACAGTTTTCACTCCTGACATACACGGATCTTTTCGGTGATCCTCCTGAACTAAACAGAAATGTTTCATTGGAAAGTGATAAATATCACCACTGTTTTCCAGAATGTTGTCTGCTATGCTGAGAGGTAGCTCATCTCTAAGAGTAAATTGCTGCAATGTTTAACAAAGATTTATCAAGTGGTTCCTAGTAGCATCCCAATTTGGTGTTACATCAAACTTATTTTCTCTCTTTAAAAGGATTCAATAAATTTCCTTCTCCAACAGTGTTCAGCAACCTACAAGTTACACAGAGACATCAGAAGACTTTAATGCAGTTTTTCAGAGTAAATGAAACCTTTTCTTCGGTGTGGTTGCATTTGTAATAACAGTCTTCTTATTTGTTGGATACTTATGTAACATAAGATGAAAAGACATTTTATAGCCTTCTGGCAAAAGGACTTAAAATTAACAGCATACCTGTGGCTGCCCTAAGCCAGGGAGGGAGTCATTTTCAGGCCATGGGAAAACTGCAGTTTTGCATCCTTTGCTTCTTCTGACTTACTGGTATTCAGCAATTCCATAGACTTGCTTTTCATGACAGCATCATCACCGTGCAAAAAACCCAAGAAAAATTAAGTCATTGATTTTGATGAAAGAAGAAGAGACCAAGGTGCTAAGTGATAACTGTCACCCACGAGCATTTCCCCAAAGAATGTGGAGGTTTGACTTATTCTCTCTTGTTTTTTTTTTCCCCTTACCCTTATGGGCCATATCCTGCCAGCCATCCACAGGCAGCCAGATTCCTGCTGAACTTAAAGGGTGTTTTACAAAACAATCAATGGCCCTTCACACTGACTCCCTCTCGACATGCAAAAAGGAAAACCACAAGAAAAGATAATGATCTGGGTTTTGATCTCTCCCATACCGGGCTGACAGTGGGGTAATCCCATTGACTTCAGCTGATTTATTCCGTCAGTCAAATGACTTTCACAGGCTTTGGGCTGGGCCTTTAAACAAATGTAAACTTGATCAGAATCAAGCCCAATCCCATTCATGCCCATTCTTGCTTTGAATTTTTGTCTCCCATAGCACGTTTCCACCTGGAACCCATTGACCTCGGTGCAAAATTTTAGTATTTCAAATTATGTTGACAACTATTTTCAGAAGAAGGTAATTACTCTCCATTAAAAATGCAGAACACTTTTAATCCTTCAAGAAGAATGCTTGGAGATCAAGTTTCCTCCTCATCCCCATTGATTACCAACAAATAGATACGTCAGTGCTACAGTCCCTGAAGTAAGGCAGCTGGTGAGGACATGCCTGAGCTGGTTGGCTCGGATGGGGCTGGCTGCAGCGTGGAGCAAAACGTGGCCAGCAAAACCACCCAGGCCCCTGGGGAAATACCTGGGCTACTGGCCTGTCCCCAGCATCCTTCTGCAGCTCTCAGGGGGCAGGGCTGGGGAGCTGGCTACGTGAGCTGCTGTCACCACAGGGGAGATAAACCCAGGGCTCACGAAGGTGGCTGAATCCAATCTCTGGCTGCATCCCAGGGCTTTCAGAGCCCGACTGGGTCAGCAGAGCAGGGGTTTTGCTCTTCTTGCCCCAGCCACTGGAGGTGGGGGAGGCAGCAGAGAATGGCCAGCACAGCCAGCACATCAGCCAGGAGCCTGCTTGGAGTAAGAACTCTTTCACAAAAGCCCCGTGAGATCTATAATGACCCTAGGTGGCCCAGACCCCAGTTTCCCGGCTCAGGAAGGTATGCAGCTAATCGGTATATTGCCCCCACCGGGGATCAGACAGACCAATGCTAACACTCGCCATTAGACATGCAAATGCTCCTTTGCCTCTTCAGCCTTTGGATCGTTTGAACTTTTTCTCTCCGCAGCACCAATTACCCGCAATAGTAGAGATGGCAGCGATATTAGATAGAAAATGACTCACCATTGAACTAGCCCTGTCAAGCAAGGTAAATACAATTTAGTTGTTAGCTAATCTATTTTTGTTTGTGTTCTCAACTCATCCAAGACACTGATTACACTGCAGCCTCTCATGCTAGCATTAGGTAGATGTTGTTACAACGTTCTTTGCTTTGTAAGGAGAACATTTATGAATACAATAGCTGTAGCTGTCTGTCAATATTACAGCACTGCTGACGTACCCTGCACCAGTTCTCTGTGTCACACTGTCTAGAAAAATATTTGGGGTTTTCAGGAGTTAAATTTTGAAGAGGTGATATTTAATTTAGCAGCATCTAAGTAACTAGAAGTCTCATCTAAGATACACTTTTGCTATCTGTCTTCTCCATCTGCCAGCTGTTCCTTCCTCCATCTCTATCACTAAATTTTAGTGGTTTGATACTGCATTGAAACAGCTTTGGACTTTGGCCTAAGATTGACAGGGGCTCTTTTGAGGGGCCTCATAGGATGTTTTTGCTGAACTTGATCATTGCAAGCAGCTCTCAGGGGCGCTCAGCACCTCATAAGTTCTCCTCCTGAAAGAATTCAGGCTTTGCATTCGAGTTATTTATTTTCATTGTACTTCCTCTCACTTTGTTTTTAGTTTTGTTTAGCACTTACTTATCATCTCTGGGAAGGCTATTTATGGAAATTTAAAATTTTAATGATAAAGTAAGTGTTTTGCAATTAGGAGAGGAAACCATTGATCTTGATAATAGAGAGAAAAACTTCCTAACTTGCATGGTTGGCAAATCTATTAGCAGTTGCAGAACTTGGCAAAACAACGAATGGGCAAAGGTGTATGGTAAAAAAGAGAGGTGAAAAGCATCAGAAAATATGCTGTCTTCCTCTAGTGGAATTTAATACCAAGTAAGTTGGCATAGCAGATAAGACACTTGTCAACTGTCACTGTTTTATGAAAGTCTTTGCAGGCTCAAGTCAAAGATCTCAGCTACAATCACTTCATGATCAAGACTTCTTCTGAGAATCAGCAAGAGATAACTGATTATTTTCTGCAAGCTGGAAAAAAACTTGTGGCTTTTCAAAGTTCCATCATACATATAACAGGACTTAATAATCAAGATTTCTGCTCTTTGCCTAAACCTGACTACAATAGTATGAGGCAAGGACTGAAACAAAAACATTAGCAATGAACTTACAATACTTTGGAACCCAGACAGCTGTGGACGTTTTTCAGGAGGCATGAACACACACTTGCTGCCATCATTATGTCTGCTCTTTAGGCCTTTTCTCATATTTCTCCTGAGTGTGAGAACTTCTTGCAGAGCCTACTGGTTAATCACGATATGTTAAACCAGTTGCTTAGTGATGTGGGAAGCCATTGCCAAGATAGTTACCCCAGAGTGATGCACCACACTATGTGTATAACCCCTTTCCATCTCATAGGGCTATCCTTTGCTATGGGCTGTGTGGGTGCCTGTAGCTCCTAATCAGCCTGAGCTGATGTTCATACCACATTTCTCATGTAGATGATTCTGTCTCCCAGATTTAACCCGTAGGCTAGAACAGACACAGAGGATGGGATGAAAACGAGTGAAGTAACTTCCGTTCTTGAGCACATAACCCTGCATTGTACTGCTTCTCAGGTACATTTTGAGACAATAGTTTATTTTTTCTCATCTCTAGCATGATATTATCATCATTATCATTACTATTATTACACAGTATCATTTAATTGTCCAAAAATTCCATACCTGTGTGCAATTCCATCTCTCTCTCCATCAGGTGAGCCAGGGTGAGATAACTGAGCTACAAGGGAAGCCAGGGCTGGCCCGAGCTGGTTGGGCTCCATCAGCTTGGAAACAAAGGCAGCAGAGTTTCTAAACAAGAGGGAGGTTTGTGAATGAAGACACATTAACTATGTTAACTTCCATTGTCAGAAGAGGAGGAAAGAAGATCCAGCTTGAGCTGTGGATCTGGCTTTCCTGGTACAAAGATATATTGGAGCACACAAGACCTGTGCCTGACTGACATTTCCAGCCAGCTCCACTGAACTGAGGACTGGAAATGTGACAGCACTGTCTGAAACAGCCCCTCAGCAGTCACTTCCAGCCACAGAACACTGAACTGGGCAGCCCAAGAGGTGTAACAGACCTGTGGCCTGATCCTTACCTTCTTCCAACTCCTGCCTGCACTTTCTAGTAGGTAAATCTTGAGTGACTTTTCCAAAGGGTGACTTGGGAAAAGATTAATGCTTATGGGCTGCCTGCTAGGCATGCATGGAAAGCCAACATCTGGCTTGACAGCCTCCTCCTTATCTTCCAACTGATACCATCAAAGGTCTCAGTCTATTCTGGTTTGGGACTAATTCTTGCTAGACAGTGAATGACTTGTGAGAGTGGCTTAAAGCTTGGATCTTTAGGTGAGTTTAGAGACTGATGCACCCACTACTCCAGTTGCTATGTTATAAATGTCTGGATTCTTCAGATATTTGAAGAATAGGTGCCTCAACATCTAATCCTATGATGTGTGGACCCTGGAGCAGGACAACAATGTGGACCACATTAGCTTAACTATGTGGGGATTCTGACAGTGACAGCAGCACCCAGTGTGACCAGCCACTCTCCTGAGGGGGTTTGGTCCGTTTTCATCACTCCATCACGTGGCTGTTCCTAACTGACCCCAGCTGCCAAATCCTATTCAGGACAACAGGAGCTGAGGTTTCTCACAAGACAGTCCCCCCCCCCAGAAGCAACGCACTCTGGGCTTCCCTTGCTTGTTGATATTTCAAATAATACTGTTACATTTCTGCTGTAAGGATAACAACCACTAGTCAAAAAAATATTTTTATAGCACAGAGGGTGGGCTAAGGAAGAAAGGAAGCTGCACTTGCAAATTCCACACATTGCACTTGAATTTTTCGCTTCTGAGTGCGGGAACTGTGCACTCAGAGTCCCACTGGGAATTGTGTCAGGGCTGCTCCTCCTTGTGCTGACAGCACTATGGGAACTGGGGAGATCTTCAGGGACTAGGGGACTGTACTACAGTTATCAAAAGGGCTGCTTCAGGCACGATCCAATGAAAAGCATCAGAAATGCTAGGGGAAAAAAAAGCAAAGGGGTTAAAATGGTTTCATGTCAGAAGGAGATCCAAGACCTCAGTGAGCCCATCAGCAAAAGCCTTCAGCCTGCCAGGCATCATCAGCGCCCTTTATTTCTCCAGGGAAGCCATGCTGAGATTTGTAGTAATGTTTCCTTCTCCCAGATACTATGTTTAGAACTCAAGTTCTCCTTTTTCATTCTGGCCCTTGATTATCCCAGGACATTTCTCACCAGAGATGGAATTGGCTCCTGTGGCTTTGGCTGAAGGGATCCCGGGTCCATGCGCTGAATCGCTGCCATGCTCGGCCCCAGAGCTCTCTGCACGTCAGTGCTGCTGCATTTGATTAGCTTGTGAAGTGCAGTGGGATGCTGTCTGAGGAAGGTTACTATATCAACTGCTGGTAACAGCTGCCTGTGCTGTAGATCCGTGGTTAGCATCAGCAGTTTTCTGTGGAAGAAAATCCCATGGATGTCTGTGTGGGCTCCCGAGAGCTCCAGGGAAAGCTGAGAAATGAAGCCAAGGTTGAGGATGGTAACTCTGCAATATAAGTGAAACCAACACATATTTTCACCTACATTTTTGCTTTCCACTGAAATGCTTCCAACTTTGGAAGCACCAGCAAGGAAGAATATGACCTCAGTTCCCCTTTATGGGGTGGGAACTGTTGGAATAAGGGGAAATCGATGCAAGATCTTTCATAACGGTTGGACTTGATCTTAAAGGACTTTTCCAACCTAAATGATTCTATGATTCTATAAAATCACACCAGCAGAATCACAGTCAGAAGATAACAATGAGAAAACACACCAAAGTCCCCATTCTTTGGCACTTAAAAGCTTAATTAAAGGGTAATGTAATCACACCAGTGATTAATCATAAACTTTTTATCAATGCAGAATGATCATTCTATGATTCTATAATCAATTTTCCTTCCAAAGATTCCAGCTCATATTTTGCTCTAACTTCAGCAATTTCACCCTCTCAGTCCTGTCCCACTTGGCCAACGTGAGCCTGGGAGCCTGTGGAATTGTACCAGAGTAAAACCAGCCCTGGGAGACAACCACAGGTAATGGGATCCTTCCTTAAACTCCAATACCTACCCAGAGCCAAACAAATGGATCTGAATCTCTATTTCCTACTAGGTGATAAGAATTTTTTTTTATGGCACAAGCAGTGCATTGCTTTGTAGATAAACTACATGTTCCTTATGGGCATTAACTTTATAATCCCCAAGGCAAGGGCGTGCAGTCTCCTTGTTCCCAACAGGGTGTGAAAGACACCAGGAGGGAAAGTCGTACCTCATCCTGCTGGATAATGCTGCTAATGTCAGAGGAGGGAAATGGAGAGGTGGGAGTTTGCCACAGCCAGCAAGAATGAAAAGCCCAAGAGTTGACATGTTCAGATTCTGATGAAAGAACAGCCTTCCCAGTGACTTCCAGCAGGATTCCTCACACCATCACAACAGCAAAGCTGAGCCAGGCTGCACGGGAACACAAAGGCAGAACATCACACCCTGCAGAAATAAAGCCCAATATGAATAAATAAAGCCACCTCTGACCCAAAGGACATGTTGATATAGGAAGGTCTCTGCAATAAACTCCCACACTGTAGCCTTAAACCCCAATGGTGTGGGAAAACTGTTAGGTGATGTTTTTATCATTCAGTTTCATTCTGAGGGGACTTGGTGATGTGTATTACAGAAGGATGCTGTCCAGCTAATCACATTCAAACCAAATCTCTGTAATACAATAGCTTCAGACATTTTCACCAAGACACAACCTGACTTTTCAAAATACAGAAAGGCAAAACTTCTAATGATGTTATTTTCCTACTGCTTCCCCAAGTCCATCTGTTATTGCTGCTACAGATCAAGGGCCATCAGTTCTTTTTTTTATTTGCTACAGAATGAATGGTGGAAAAGATACTTGGCTTCCCAGGGCCTAATCCTGCACTTTTTTATTCCCAGGGACAGTCTCTTCAGGCATTATCAATCTGTCTTTCTCTTTTTCTTTTTTAGACATGCCTGGTATAAGTCCTGTCTGAAATATAATTCCTTCTTTCTGCTACTGATGACAGCTTAAATTAATCAAAGGAATTTTAAAGTTCTTTTTACATTTCTCATTTTCACATTATTATTATTATTTTCCTTTCTGTATTTCATTCAGTTCTGGTAGGAGAAGGAGCCTTATTGGAGTCACTTTTTCCTTCTGTTCATTAAAATGAATTCTATTCTTTGCATTTGATGAGCAGCTAAAAGAAGAGGAAATAGATAGTAAATACTCTGAAACACCCATCAATGCAGAAACAGAAATACTTATAAAAAAGCCTCAACAAAACAAACAAACCAACAACATTTTCATCCTAAAATTGTCAAGAAGGGCCCTTTAAGCTTGAAACAGGAGCAAATTCTTTCATACTTTCCCAGAGAATAGCAGTGACCTTGCAGATCAGATAACCCATGGTCCACAAGAGTTCAAATATGTCATCAAGACTTTATTTTACTGCTTGATGTTCCTTGGCCTAGTTGTTCCAACCAGTATGATTGCACCAGCCCCCCAGGAAAAAAAAAAACCACACCACCACAACACAACAGGACTGTACAACCAGACCCAAAGTCAGCAAAGCAGAGCTGGGTGCATGGTAGGAACAAGGATAAATGAGACACTGTGTTGAAGGCTGGATTTTTGCTGAGCGACTGTAATCTGATGGGTACAATATATTAAAACTAATGGAAACATTTGATTAAAAACATGCTAGATCTTTGCACAAAGTCTTATCACAAAGCTGTCAGAGGCAGGCAGCCAAGTGCTTAGCTGCAGAACAAGTGACCATGATAGAAATCCACAGACCCCAATCTTCCTCCTTCCATGGAAAGCTTGCCAGGATACCTGGGGCCCTCAGCTCTGCTGCTTTTAAACTTTTGCACTGAAAGTCAGAGTTCTGCACTCATCACCCTCACAAAGACAGACAACTCTGCAAGAATCATCATCCCAAACCCATCACTTCCTTCCTTAACCTTCCCAAGGAGTCACCTGCCTTTGTGGCAGGTCCTCTGAACACCTTTCAATCTCTACTTTATTCCAGAAAGGTACCAATCAGGAGACAGTGTTGACCTCCTGCCTGTAGCAAAACCTTCTCAGAAGGCCAAAGTGGTGAAGCCCTGATCTCCCTGAGGCTGATTTCAGCCAGGCTGAGGGGCAATCATCAATGCTGGGTGGTGAGCATCTCAAAACATCTTGTCTCTTCTCACTTGCTTTGCAGACAACTTGATTTCAGTAACACATTGGCATTGCTGTTCTCTTATCCTTAGTTATTTCTAGAAGGCTGTAGGAGCCCATAAGAAAAAGAAATAAATGTATCCTGGTCAGCATGAGAACTGCTCCCTTTAATTCTTTCCCTAACAGTTGCTTGCCAGAGCAACTAGTGATTGCATATTAGCACCAAAACTGATTTGAGTTTATCTCCATTGATTTTTAGTATTGACTAAGAGTTTTACTTGCATTTCCCTTGCATTACATGAATCCTTTTCAGAGTTGCTGAGGATGGAGCAGTTATTGTCAACTAACTGGATTTGTCTGCCTCCAGGGTGGGCCATTTCAGAGAAGCAAACCAGGAGAAGACTAATCACTTTCAGCAACAGCTACTGTCTAGATTAGTTTAACTTCAAACTGCACCCTTAGGCTCCAGTCCAGCAATGTATTTAAACATATATTTAATTTTTAAGCATATGAGGAATTCCAGTGTGCTTATATAATTTAGGCATATGTCTAAAAGTCTTTTCATGAATCAGTGTCTAAATCATTTGCTATCTGGCCTCGTTTCCATCGGTGCAAATCATTGTGCTACATTATTTGATTACTCCAGAAGCAAGAAAAAAAATATTCTTGGTATTTCTTGAGAAAGTTTTCCTGCTCTTATACTAACATTTTGCTAAGATTCAGCTTTTTTAACCAGTTCCAGCCCCAGCCTGAATTCAAAGCCAAACTGGGATTTGATTAAATACTTTGGTTGTGGATAAAATATGTTCAAACTATACACAGATTTTAAAGAGCAGAGATAAGGTGGGGGCACAGCTTTATCATCCCTTTCAAACAAAAATGTAGCCATTCCTCTTTTGTAGATCCTTCCTTTCCCAGTACAAGATTCTGGGAAATTACATGCACCTTTCAAGATGCCACAATTAGCACCCCCACCATGATACCCAGCCATGGGACACAAGTTTGTGCCTGGCAGAGACCTCTGTGGATATCTGGGGTTGGAAATAAGCATTAAAATTTATTTTTTTCCCCCTCCAGCTGTTTGCAGTGTGGGATCCAAGTGCCACACCATTTGCCAACTGGGAATCTCTGTTCCATGACTCACCTAACTTCACTGTGTCCACCTAGACATTGTCTTTAGCCCAGTGCAATAATGACTGAGGAATCCCATGAGAGCATCCTCTGAATTATTTTATCTGCATGAAAAAGACCTTCCTGACACAGTGAAGCAAATGGAGGTTTTTACTGAGCTGCACTGTTTTGGGAATGACTGGGGATCCCATCAACAGCCAGCAGCAGACTTGGATAAAGCCATATAAGCACCAAGCTTGGAACTGAGAAATATAAAGGATAAAGAGAATTTAGAATAGAATTACATCACCTTCTTAATTTTGATTGTTCCTTACTTTGAAAACAGACAACGATGCTGCTACAAACTCTTCCCAGGCCAAGGTAACATTAAGACCATTGAAAATGTCACACTCTGTAAACAAAATGTAGCTGTTAATCAAAATTGACATTCACCTTTTTTTTTTTAATTATTTTTTACTTTAATCCCTCTGAAATGTAATAGACATTCAGAAAGGTGATTCCCCACACACACTTTTTTTTCCCCCACCCCAAGAAGCATCCTCCACTGTTTAAGGTTGTAAATCTGAGCAATTTAGAAAACGATGTAAACACAAATGAAAATTAGCCAACAAAGGAAATTCAATTGAGTTAAACAGGAGGCTATTATCATACCTTACATTCTCTTCTGTCACGAGCTGTAGCTCCGTGGAGAACGAGTTGGGTAAGAACTAACCAGAGGGGACAAACCAGCTACTGCTAATGTTATGCACTATTCCAGACAGAAAAAAAATATTTTACAAAGACTATAAAATAAATAGTATGCAAAGATGTAACTCTAGGATTACACATTTCCCCAAATATATGCTATTCCAGACTAAATTTTAATCAAATTGAGCTGCACCGCAAGGAAATAACAAAAAATACCAGTTGCCACAAGCAGATCAAATTAAGTATAAATATTTCTGAAGACTTCACTAAGGCTATAATCTCATCTTTCAAGGTTTTCAGTTCTTCACTTCCTTTACTGATTTATGGCAGCAAGCAGAGCAGATTCCCCAAAGCCTGTCACCCTGATTCATTAGTTATATTTTTGCCAATCTAGTAGAACCACCCCAGATTAGAAACAGCAGCACTAGCTCTGGACCCACTCATTGGGCACACACATAGATGGGCACTCACACACCAGGGAAAAGGGGCTAGAAAACCCAGGCAATGTGAGTTTACTTGATTGCAGTCATTAGTGCCATACGTTACAGGTTCAATCCTGCTCCCTTTGATGTCGATGGTAATGCTCCCATTGAATTCAAATACTCTGAAAAATGCCTGAGTTCTGGAAATTTATCATTTTGTCATCTATGCTTCAGGTCAAAATTATAATCCAGTGTTTTAGAGTTGGGTTTGAGCCAGATTATTTTTACTAAAGGTTCAAAGAATGTGTATTTGTCCTTCAGAGAGGTGCCAATCCA
The DNA here is from genome assembly GCA_013401355.1 of Ceyx cyanopectus. Lineage (NCBI taxonomy): Eukaryota > Metazoa > Chordata > Aves > Coraciiformes > Alcedinidae > Ceyx > Ceyx cyanopectus. The sequence goes on from VYZU01003092.1 coordinate 27,866, forward strand.
CTTCACAACCAAGGAGCAAAGTGGTTGAGGGCTTCAAAACAATCTGAGGGATGCAAGCAACTACAGTACTCAGATCTTCCAGGGTCTGACTGTAGCAAACAGCCAGACCCTCCTCTTGCTAAGGCCATGATGGTTGCCCACCTGCTTAGAAAGAGTTGGGGATGTCATTTGCAGAACACCAGAAGTGAAGGAGACCTTCTGGGTTTGTCCATGCTACTGATCTGCAGCTCATCTGGTGAAACATCCTATATCCTTCTAATTCACATTATCCCATCCACCACTTCTGAGTGAAGCAGGTTCCTTCCTCTCCTCATCCTCACCTTCTCTCAGCCCCAGGTGGAGAACATTGCACAGTGAGAGGTGTTAGGTAGTAAGAGGTCATTTCTTCTGGTCATTGAAGCTGTTCACTTTAAGTCAACGGAAAGGATGAAAGAATATAGAAATAATTTAGGTGGGTGCCAGATGTTAATTTAAAAAAATCTGTGATTTTGAAAGCCTATCCTTCCAAACCAAGTTAAGGCACCACAAACTGGGACCTTCAATAACATGAGGAGATCACAGAGGAGCCAGATGCCTGATTTACTGAAGAAATGACCCCTAGAACTGCCTCTGGCTTTAAACTGAAGTGAAGAAGCACTGAACACCCCCAAAAATCTATCCCCAGAGATTATTTGTACCACTTTAATTTGGAGAGCATGTCAAAAAGCTGTGGTGAGCAGAATGACCACTCTCAGGAAGGTGAGGAAAGAGAGGACAGGGCAGCAAATGAAACAAGAAGTGTCATGGGAAGCAGGCTAGACTCAATTCTGGGAGAGCTGGAGAACAAGTGGCAGAGAAAGCAACAAAAATGTGTCAGAATTGTATTTTGACCAGGGAGTCCCAGAATAAGCTTCTGTCATCACACCTTTTACTGCACAGGAAAATCAGCAGGGTCGTGTGTGGATCCCTGCAGCTGCCTCTGGAGCCAAGGTGTTTAGCTAGGAAGCAAACCTACCTCCATGGGGCTATCCCACCAGCACAGATAGCCCGGGTCATGCTCACTAATGCATCTTTTCTGGCAGAGGAAGACAAACAAAATGTAAGAAGATGACACCCAAGACATTCCTGAAATAGCTTTTCTGCAGAATATGTCATACATAGTGATTTACTGGCACTTAGCAGGAATTATGCAAGGTACCCGCTAAATTTGATCAGGGATTTGCCACTAATGAACAACACAGTGTGGGGATCATTCCAGTAAACTCTCTGTCCACCACTCAGCCCCAAGCAGGTCATCACATCAGCAGCCTGTCCCATAACAGCAGCCCAAAGGCTGCTGACTGCAGCAGGAGTAGAGCCTCACATCACCATGAAACATCTCCCAGTGGGTTTTGCTTTGCAGAATTAGTGAAAAGAGAGGTGAAAATAACACCACCATGCTTCAAAAACTACTACCAATACCCCATTCAGCCGCAAACTTCTATTTTTAACACACTTTTAAACTGCTTTGCAACACTATGCAAAGGAAGTGTCAGTTTGGGGGACAGAGAAAACATTCGTTTTCTATCTTGTAAACAGAGTTAAAATGCTCTGTTTGGCTGAGATGGGCTTGTCCATAGCTCATAAACTACCAAACACCAGTGTGTACATTGGTCATTTTCATGCTGATGTTATCACCAAAACCTCCTGTCAACTGGGAACTCCAGGATAACAGTGAAAAGCACTGGAGAGACTGCAGCTGGGGTGTTCAAAAATTTCCATGAAAACATTTTCACTTTGAGGGTGTTGGTGCATAAAGACATTGCCTACTCACCTTGATGGTGTCTGCCAGGCTTCCTTTGGTGACTGGCTCATTTCTGGCATGGCCAAACATGAGGTTTCCCCTTGATGAAGAAAGAAACAAACCCAGCCCTTATTTCCTTCCTTTTTTAATCCCCCCTATCCTTAGACCTTTTGCCTCCTTTCTTCACTTTCTAATCTCCACTGTCCAGTCTGAACTTGGGCTAATTTCCACCTAGAAGATGGTTGTGGTTTGTCCCTCCTGCACACCACCAGCAATGCTTCCTCTCCTCAGGACACCCTTGCCCCCAGCCCTGTGCTGAGCTCTCCCTCCCAAACTCGTGCCTCTCCTCAACACAAAATCAGAGAATTGTTTGGGTTGGGACTTTTAAAGATAATTGAATCCACCTCTGTCCAATTAGCAGAGATACCACCCACTGACCAGCTTGCTCAAAGCCCCACCCAACCTGCCCTTGAACCCTTTGCATGGCAGTGCATCCACTACTTCTGAGCTACTCTTCCAGTGTCTCACCATCCCAGTGCTTGGAGGTGGTTCCCCCACAGAAAACCTCTATGAGCTTTGCTTCTTCAAACCCACCCTCTACACAGGCCCCATCGTGGCTGTGTCATGGTCAGCACTGGATGGAAGTGCAGGAGAGATGCTCCATGGCCCAGCTGCTCCTCCATGAGCTGGAGTTCAGGGCCTGCTTCTCCAGCAATGCCTTGGGTGAGCATCTCACCTGTAAGCACCTGTCCACCCAAGGGAGATGGTCTGAGGACCTCTCGGATCCACTCAGAAGACATGGGGCTTTGCACCAGGCTCTTGGGTGCACGTCCAAGGGGCAAAACATAGTGGGAGGCTCTGCCACCCCCTCATCCCCACACTCCTCAGCAGAGCCCATCAAGAGCCCCCAGCATCCCGGAGACCTCATCACCTCTGCCCCACCTTGCCGGGGCACCTCCTGCCTCGTTAGCAGGACGGAATTAGAGGCAGTGAAGCAGGAGACAGGTGGGAGAGATGGGGAGGAGGCGCCCAGGGCTGGAAGCCGCAACCAGAGGGATGCAACTCCCCGGGGAGCTGCTGCTCTTCCCCGCCTCTTTACACTGCACGATCCCGTTTCTCCCGCTACAGAGCCCGGGGCTGTGCGTGTGGTGCGGGGAGGTCGGGGCACTCGTTTCCCCGCCGGAACCCGCACACCAGCTCCGCTGCGCGGCTCTTGGGAAGATTACGGTGGGCGGCGGGGGCGGCACGCGAGGAATGCGCGCACCCGCGGCCGGGGGGCCGCGCACAGACGCGCGCACTCGCCGGGGTGGGCAGACTGCCCTTTGTCAGCGGGGCCGGCGCGGCGGCGGCCGCGGGGCGGGATGACATCATGAGAAAGTGCCGGCCGGGAGCGGCGTCCCCGGCAGCGGGCGCCGCGGGGAGGGGAGAGGCGGGGAGGGCGGGCAGGCAGGAAGGAAGCGCCGTCGGAAGCCCCCGGGGGCGAGAGCGGCGGTAGCGGCAGCTGCGGCATCGCGCAGCCCGCCCCCGGGAGAGCCACCGCCGGGGCCGCGCAGGAGCGGCCGGGGAGCGCCGCGGGCTGGGCGCGTTAGGCAGCGGGACAGGAGGCGGCACGCCCGTTAAACACGCACCCCGGGGCAGGCGGGCGGAGAGCAGCGCAGCCGGGGCGAAGACGTCCCCGGGCTCCGGCCGGCGCCGTCCCGAGCCCGAGGCGGCTGGCGCTGGTGCCCCGGGAGCGGTTGGGGCCAATTGGGGCAGCCGGTAACGCGGGGCGGGCCCGAAAGAAACTCAAGCGAGGAGCGGGCGATGCCGGAGCCTCGTCCCGCTGTCCGCGCAGCCCCGCCGCCGAGCGGGCAGGTAGCGGCGAGGGCGGGACCCCAGCAGCGGGGGCGGGCGGCACCGCCCCTCGGCCCGGGCAGGTGCGGAGCCGCCCGGTGTGGAGGGCGAAGGCGGAGCCTGGAGGTACCACCGGAGCGAGCGTAGCGGGGAGCGCGGATCCGACTCGGTGTCGGCGGCGGTACTTTTGACCAGTCCCCTTTGTGTCGGCGGGACCGGGCGAGCCCCGCTCCGAGATCTGCCCGACCCGCCTGGTAACAGCCCGGCGCCCCCATTGGCTCCCGCTAATGGCCGCTTCCTGCGGCCGCGCCGCCCCGCACCGCCCGCCGGGGGCTCCCCCGGGCCCGCGGCCAACGCCGCTCCCCGCCGCCGGCACCGCCCGCCGGGGAGCCCCGCGCCCCGCCGCGCTGCTTTTATGAATGAAACACCGGCCTCGTGCTGAAAGAAGGGGGGGAGAGGAGGAAAAAAAAAACCCGCACCGAGCCCACCCCAACCGGGAGGTACCGGGAGGGTGAGGATGCTGGCGGTGTGGGTGCTGTGCAGCACTGGGAGAGGGTGTCCTTGCCCCTGGGCAGGGCTGGGCGACGTGGCGAGGAATTAAAGTTTGGAGGCAAAGAACTGGGACGATCCAGCGGACTGAGACCGGCTCCCCCAATGACTTTGTGCACCCCCAAACCAGCTGCTCCCTAGAAAGGTGTTGGGGATGCAGCAAGGTCAATTCATAGGATCCCTCAGTTGTGCATTGCAAGTGGGACTCATTCCAGTCATAGAGCACAGGGTCGTGGCATCTTTCTTCATTAAAAATTAAAACCTCCGTGGCCAAGTCAAATTGTGAAAACAGAAGTGCCCGTCCTGCGTGTGAGGCACAGTAGACGAGGGACGCAGGCAGGGGACAGCTTCCTCCCTGAGAAACCAGCCAGAGTCACCCCATGAGCTGCGGCGCCCAAGGGGAACTGAGATCCCCGGGCCTCTCCTGTCCTACCAGACCAGGACAAAATGGAGACAAATGGTCAAGCAAATGGGTAAACGAGGCAAGATGGGCAGATACTTCACGCGAAGAGATTATGTAAACACACCACTGTGCAACAACGTGCCCTGTGATCTTTGGCACTGCTTTTCCCGCAGGTCGTGCAGGAGAGATGCTGTATGACTCCTTGGCATGTCCACTAGGGCATTCCTTCCATGGCCACGAGACCTTTCTGCTGCCCCCATGCCTGCTGGCGATGTCACCACCAGTGCCACATCACCAGTTGGTATCGCTGCTGTGAGTGCTGCACCCGGGTGATGCTAAAGCACCGAGGCTGAGTTTCACCCAAGTGCTCACGTTTTGAGGGCCAAGCAGCAGAAAGCATCGTGAACCCCAGTTTACGGCCTTCCCACTTCTCCACGCTCCATTTTGGTGCAGGACAAACCGTTTCTCCCGTGCAGTGGTGCGCTGGCTTCACCACCGGTCTCCTCCAGCAGGCCCCACGCTCCCCTGTCAGTCCCTTGAAAAGCCAGGGCTGTAAAAGAGACTCGTTTTGAGTAGGAAACAAAGCAAAGCGAAGTGTTGTCAGAGTGTTTTCAGGTACAGGCCGTTCAGCCGGGGACCGGGAGTTATTTACGGTGGGGCCCCTGCGCGTCACGCGTGGACAGGCTGTCCTGGCTGCGCGGCGTGTCGGATGAGGCCCCGCGGCTGCCGGCACCTCCCTCCCCACCCCCCCAATTCATCTCCTGCTAGGTGCCAGAGGAAGCTCTGGCCACCATTTTGCTGCTCTGCTGGGATATTTTTTTTCTGGGTGGCTGCGAGCGGTGGGGGTTGGGTGCCGAGTGCGGCCTGCGCGCTGCCGCTTGGATTAGCTCTCGCCCTGTCCCCTGCCACCCCTGTGCCCCTCTTGGAGAGTAAAACCTTTAAAGTGAAAGATGTTTAATAATAATAATAATATTAAAAAAAAAAAAAAAAAAGGCAGCACCATCTTGTGAGGGGGGGAGACCCCAAGTCCTTTCCAATTCTGGCATGCAGCAGAACCATCTAGGTTGGGGGAAAAAAAACAAAAAAGGATTGAGGAAATATAAGAAAGCTTTTCCCTTGGGATCAACTCCAAAGCCGGGGAGTTCAGGTTGAGAGCGCTCCTCTTGAAACGGCAGCTAACACAGGTAGACCTCGGCGAGGGCAATAAGAAGCGATAGCGAGCGGCGAGGCGCTGGTGCTGCTGCCCTGCTCCCCCTCCCCGGTGCCCCCAGGAAAATAATGCCACCCCAGTCTCCTTGTATTGCTATCCCTGCGTGTCTGTGTGTGGCCTACCCCCATTCATCATTTGGCTCCCACTGCAGAACTCGCTCCATTTTTAAAATTATGCATGATACACTGAAGAGACAATTTGGGTTTCCCCCACCTCTCCCTTGCCCTTGAAGAAAGCAAGCCCTTGTCTCATTTGCATTTGCATTAAAACCCTGCTCTCTATAAGCTAAGCAAAGGGGAAGGACTTGAAGCCTATGGGATGGCTTTAGGGCTCTGCCCCTTGCTTTTGGCTCTCTCTCTCTCTCTTTCTCATTCTCTCTCGTGCTTTGATCTCTGCTTAACAACAGTAACGTCACAGGGACTATACAGGAGAGTTTTGTTGGAAGTTAGAAAGTTTTTCAGCCTCCAGAGGGCTGTAGCGGCAGTAGCAGAAGCAGCATCCAAGGGACTCCTGGAAGGGGAAGAGAGAGAGCGAGCGAGCGACTGACTCAGTCCTGCTGCAGAAAACTGACTCGAGACGACGGAGGCAGACATGGAACATCAGCTGCTGTGCTGCGAGGTGGAGACCATCCGACGAGCCTACCTAGATGCCAACCTCCTCAATGACAGGGTGCTGCAGACAATGCTGAAGGCGGAGGAGACCTGCTCGCCCTCCGTCTCCTACTTCAAGTGCGTGCAGAAAGAAATTTTGCCATATATGAGGAAAATAGTTGCCACTTGGATGTTGGAGGTTTGTATCTTTCGGAGATTTCCTTTGCAAGTTTCGGCACCGCGATGAATTAAGCCGGAGAGCCGCTCCCCCATCTCCTACCGCTCCCGGCCGCCCCCACACCCTCCCTCCCCTTACCCCCCGAAATCGGTTTCCCCGGCGTGGCACACGTTGCTCCGGCTTCGGAGACGCCCGCCGTGGAACCAGGGGACCGCGGTCACCGCCGCCGTTATCCCCGCTGCAGCAGTCGGGTCCCGCCGCGGAGGGGCGGCGGACGACGACAACCCCCAACCCCCCCCACAGCTTCCATCGCCCCCCCCCCCAAACCTCCTCCCCCCCCAACGGCACAGCGGCTCGGGGGGTGCCCCAGCACCTTGGCGGCTGTCGGGGCGAGGCTGTAGCGGTAGAAGGGAAGCGCGGAGATGAGCGGTACCCCCCGTTCGCCGCCCCGCCGGGGAGCGGCCCCGGCTGCCGAACCCCCGGCCGCGCGGTGCGGGGCCGCCGGGAAACCCTGCCAGGGATTTTTTTTTTTTTTCCTTTTTCCTTTTTTTTTTTTTTTTTTTTCGGGATTTTATTTTAAATTAATATCCTTGTACACGTATGCAAGTGGCTGCCCGTGCCAGTATTATGCGCCATCTTTGTTCTTTTATTTGCAAAGCAAAAGTGTTTATTAATCGAGAGAAAAAATTAAGAAAGTCCCGGGGGACAGACCTGCTGTCGGCAGCGGCGCGGGGGCAATGGACTGGCNAGGTCGGGGGCCGGGGGACCCCGCTGGGGCTGCGGGCAGGGGGACCGGCCGGAGGGGCTCCGGCATTTCTTGGGGGAGTTGCAGGGTGAAAGTTTCTTTGTTCAGCGCGAAGAGAGGCTCGAGCTGTGGTCACCCCTCAAAGGCACGCTTGTGCTGCGGCGGCGATCGGCAAGGTCGCCTGGGAAAAGCGAGTTGGAAAAGGCCTCGTCCCTTGGTGGGACACGTCTGGGGGGACCCCCAGCGGGAGCCCCAGGAGCTGGGCTACATTTTCATGCCTTTTCGGAAGCCCTGGGTGCCCGCGATGTATTTTTAATTAATTTTTGAAAGCGCAGCGCCCTGCCTTGCTCTGGCAAATGTCGCGCCCGGCAGTGCTGCAGGGCGAGAGAGGGAGGCTGTGAATTTCACTTCGGGGTGCCTCCCAGGAGCCCCCCAGCAGGACCATCGGCACGGGGGTCGGTAAAGGACCCCCGCCGCTTCATTTTCAACCATTTTTGAGAGCTGGAATAATTTTTTAAATATTTTTAAATATTTTTTGAAAAGATGACGTCTGGGGAAATGAGGCTGGACGCCACCTTTGTGTCTCGACCAGAGCGAGGAATCGGCAGCACAACGGGAAATTAGATGAAAAAATAAAGGCGAAATAAATAAATCCGGGGGCAAGCCTGGCTCTGCACCCCTTTCCCACACACGGGGGCTCGCATTTTCCTTCGCTTTCCTTTTTCTTTACATTGATTAAAAAATACGTTCTAGAGGCTGGAAAGATGGGGACAGAGCTCCTCTTCCATTTCCCCCGCCCCCCCCCGTTGTTTTTTTTTTTAACATGAATTGCCTGCAGATTTCTAACGCCACATTTCTCCCCACTTTGTCACTCGTGACTTTCTCTTTCATTTTCTTTTATGCCTCTGTTTTTCCCTTATCTATCCGTTTCCCCCAACTGTATTTACCCCCTCGTCCTTCAACCTTGCCCTGCAAAGCCTGGGGGGTGAAGGGGGAAGGGAAGATGAGGGCGGCGGGACAAGCCCAGTTTTCGCCGATATTAAATTATTTTTCAACGATCTCTCTCCTTCTTGCAGGTTTGCGAGGAGCAGAAGTGCGAAGAGGAAGTTTTCCCCTTGGCTATGAATTATTTGGACAGATTTTTGTCGTTTGAACCCCTCAAGAAAAGCCGATTGCAATTGCTCGGAGCTACCTGCATGTTTGTGGCTTCAAAAATGAAGGAAACTATTCCTCTGACCGCAGAAAAACTGTGCATTTATACAGATAACTCCATTAGACCCGACGAATTACTGGTAATTCCACGTTTAATCACCTCAGCGAAAAAAAAAAAAAAAAGGCAAACAACAGAAAAAAAAAAATCCCAAACAAAACTAAACGAATAAACCCCAAACCAAACCTAATCGGAAGCCCCCCCGACACCGGGAGCAGGCAGGGAGGGAGCTGCCTCCCCACCGGCGGGGCTGCCGGCGGCGGGTGAGAGCCCCGCGGCCGCAGGAGCTGCTGCCGTGTCAGCGGCGGCTCGGGGAGGGCGGCGGAGCCGGGGCCGTGGCCGGGTGTGTGTGCGGGGCCGGGGCCGTGGCCGTGCCGGGACCGGCCGCCC
>VYZU01003092.1:47792-61749 GCA_013401355.1 Ceyx cyanopectus
GTCATGAATAATTAGACAGACTATTAATCTAATATTTACCTGAATAAGAAATGAACAAAGATGCCTAACACATTAAAAAAATATTGTCCATTCAACTGTATCTTAAGACATAGTCTGTTCGTAATAAATGGTAAAGACATGTTTTACAAAAATACAGTTACAACATGCTGTGCTCTGAGAATTTCTCAGGAAAAAAAAATAATTCTTTGGTCAGAAATTACCTTTGAATTACATATTCCTGTCTAATTATTCATGACTGGACTGCAGATGGAGAAGAATAGGTTATTTATAGAAATTCTTTTGAATAGTTTTGGTTTTCAGAGCTCAAAGAGGTAAATGCAAATGATGAGGATTAAAAAAAACAACAACTAAAAAACACAATAAACCCACCCAAAAAAAAAAAAAGCCAAGAGGGTTCATTTTGCTCTGAAAATAAATTGGCTTTCAGTTTGGAACAGTGAACATGCTACTTATAGTCTAACAGAACTATTCTCAAAAGGGCCTGTGTTTGTAAAACCAAAACCTGTATTGGTGCACCACTCTTGTAACTCATCTAATTCCAAGTGTGACTGGGGTTTGTGGTACAGGATGTGCAAGTACAGTCAGGATTGATCCATCATCTCTTGAGAAGGGGTGAAAGGACTTCATAGAGATCTTATTGTGAAGCCAGAGGTATGTAGGAGCCCAAGGCATGATGACTTTAGGATATGAGGCGTTCCTTTTTGTCATTTAAAACACTGTGTGTCTCTGTCAAGAGGAAATATTACACTAGGGTTTAAACCAGGAAAGGTCATAGGTTATGTGTTTTCAGTGAGCTGTAACTGATGGTCTGATCTGCTTAGAGGTAGGATTAACCTCCCTCTCTCTCAGAAAGGACTTGCAGAGAATTGTTTGCTTGGGTTTCTAATCTTATTTTACCCCAAATGCCATGTGCCCTTATTGGTGGCAGAGGAGATTCTCGTGGTAGTGGAATCAGTGAAAAGCTGGTAGATCACACAAGAAGCCTCTGAATGAAGGCAGAATTGAAACTGGGAAATAAAGAAAACAGCAGGCAGGTCACCCTCTCAGGAAAACAACATTCATTCTCAGTCATGCACATCCTAACACTTTTGACGGCAATTTATCATGGAAGACTGGGTTCACCGCAAGGGCTAACACATGTCATAGGTTAAATCAGAAAAGGCAATACTGAAAGGAAACTTCAAAGTCCTTAATACACAGAGTTAAAGATGTTGGGAAAAAGCTTACGATGTTTGTTATAAAGATAGGAGTAAACAGCAGGCTGGAGGGACCTCGGCAAACCCTCGGGTGATTGTTTTGCCTGGTTAAGGCGCCGTTTGCATGGTCGCGATGGCTCTGAAGAGCATAACCCCAACAGGTTGGGCTAACAGGCCTTCTCCAGTTGGGATTGCTGTGGGTTGATGGGTGGAATTGGATGTAGCTACCTGTGGTATGGTTTAATGCCTGGCAGAAGTTCCCTTTTCCCACAGGAGAGCTGATCCTGCTTTGGTGCTTCTAATTCACACTAAAGTCTGTGCGTGTGGCGAGGCCCTTGCACCCTCCTGAACACTCAGTAGGATTGGGTGCTCATTCAGCTCTCAAAGTGCTGCTGAAGCAAGGGAAGAGATCTCATCCTAAGATGTCAAGGTTGAAAAGCCTGACAGCAGTTTATAGTGCATGATTATGAAGATGCTTAGTGGTTCTTGTGAAAGATCTCTCCATTTGAGGGTCATGTAGTCCAGTGCATTTCTCTCCTCAGATGCTTTCTGAGGTAGAAATCAGTTGTCTAATCTGAGATGCCCACTGCTAGACACAGCAGCAGTTGACAGGCAACTTTGGGCACGTGTATCTAAATCTACTTACAGCACTTAGAACTTCACAGTGTTGAAACTCAGCCTGGGTTATGCCCCAGACTATTTATGACCATTAGTTTCCTTTACTGAGTAAGTGTTTCTGTGGTAAAAGTAGAAATCATGGAGCAGCTCTTGACTCTAGTCCAGTTTCATGTCATTGTACTGCTACTCATTGAATTTTGATTGATTCACACTGCTGTCCAGTCAGACTGTGCCTATTCTTTCAGAAGCTATAAAGGACGGGTATAAAACTCCATAGTGGGCTGGAACTAGATGATCTTTAAGGTCCCTTCCAGCCCAAACCATTCTATGATTCTATTAAAAGTATGAGTGGGTTTCTCCAGAATTGCTGCAGAGTTAATAGCACAGGCAGTGCAAGCTACAACAGCTGATCATGTCAGAGTCCTGCCTGGCTTTGTCATTTAGTGGACAACCCATCACCTTCAGTTGCAGAGCTATGGGCTGAGACTGACAGCAAAGCAGCAGCCATGCTTTGGCCAGAGAACCATGTATGGAGATGCTCACCTAGGCCATTAAGCAAGAGTTAGGTGCTGAAGTCTGGATCCAGGCTGGTGTCCTGCAGAAAATGGGGTAGTTCCTCCGAGTCTGTTCTGCTCTTCCCCACTCCTTTCAGTCTCCTGCTCTCCCAGATAACTTACAAGGATACTCCTCTTGCTTGTTCAAAATGCTGTTTGGTCTGTGATCTTCCCGCTTTGCTAAAGGACTCTGGGTCTTTTTTTCTCCTTCCATGGAATCTCCTCTAGGATTGTTTACGAGCCTGCCAAGAACAGATTGAATCCCTCCTTGAATCCAGTCTACGTCAGGCACAGCAGCACAACGTATCTTCAGAAACAAAGACTGTAGAGGATGAAGCAGACCTCTCCTGCACACCTACTGATGTGCGAGATGTGAACATTTAAGAGGACTTCTTCTAATGGGTTTGCTTGGCGAGGAAAGCAGACAAAGAAAGGGCATCTGAGAAGGAATCAGCATCAGGATCTCCCCCCCAGAAACCCTTTTCTCCAGGACATTTTTATACCAGAAGGGAAAACCAGTCTTGTTATATTTTTTTCTTGCTCTGTCTCCCTTCCATCTGTGACTTCAAACAAACAAATAAACAAAAAAAAAATACCCCAAAAACTGTCTTAAAAAAAAAAGAAAAAAATAGTATTTGCATTACCCCCAGGGGTCTGTGCTACAAAAATAGAGGATTTTATACAATAATAATCAACTAGTTTTTATATTAAAGTGTTCTTGTCTGTATGTTGTAAAAATAGGCATTAACACACAAAATGTCTCCAGGGGAGGTATTAGATTTGATTTCTTACATATAAAACCAACCAACCAACCATTTTTAAAGTAGAAGAGGGTTTTTTCTTTTTTTTTAGATAGTAAATGAAATACTCTTTTTTTTTTTTCCTTTAAAAAAAGCATAGCTTTAACGCAGTTCTAGGCTTCCCTGTATCTTGCTTGCTTATGCATTTAGTCACTTTATAATTCATCTGTAAATGTTTATTTTATTTCCTTAGGTTTGTTTTTTTTATCCTCTTCACCTTATAAATGGTTAACGTAACCCATAAGTTAGTGTATGTTAGTATGCAGCATTATTATATGTTAATCTTTTTTTTTTTTGTGTGTGTGTGTGTGCCTGTGGATTGCCTGTGCATAAGGCATTTGTAGGGTTCCAGCTGAGCATTGTTGGGAAAGGCCAATGTACTACTCCTACAATACTCTATTATAAAGAGAAACCGAAATAGTGACATAATATATTATATTTTTGTAATCTTCATATTTTTGTAGTTACCTGTGTAAAAAAAAATGCTGGTCTGACCCCACAGATATTCAGCCTAATTATGGTCAGGTTCAATCCACAGTTCAGTCTATTAATTTTTTTTTTTGTTGTCGTTTGTTTGTAATATTCTAAAACCATTCCATTCAAAGCACTTTCAGTCCATTAGAGATAGGAAATACATTCTTTTATTGTGTGGGAATTTTTTTTTTTCCTTTTTTTTTTTTTTTTAATGGAATGGTTTGGAAATATATAAGTGCTTGTTGGCAAACTTGGAATTGCAAAGCAAGTGCATTTAACTATGGTGTTAGAGGAGAGGTGATTTTTTTTTTCCCGAAGGTTGTGTTCCAGTGAGAGAAATTGCATTCACAAATTGCCAGGATATCTTCCTTATCCTTTTCTATAGAAAAGTTGAAGTTTAGAATCCTTTGGTGCCAACTCATCTTTATAAATTAGGGGCCTTAAAGGTTCACATATAGGACGCATAGTTTAAGGATTGTCGCTAGATGTTTTACAACTGAAGGTTTTTAAACACTAAAATATATAATTTATAGTTAAGGCTAAAAAGAATATTTATTGCAGAGGATGCTCGTAAGGCCAGTATGATTTGTAAAATAATGCAATCGCCCCTTTTGACAAACAAATCTTTCTACCCTTGATGTTGCAGTTTTAACACAGCTTCTTAAAGAAAAAAAATAAAAGGACACGCTTCAAAGAACAAACCCAAAACTAAACTGTCTGTTTGGCCCCTTCCTAGACATTTTCAACCATGAAAACCATTTGCTAACCATGAAAAAAAAACCCCACGCCATAGTTAATAGATCTGAAAATTGGAGTACTTGAAAGAAGTTCTTATTCCAGTATATGCCCCGTTTTTGTTTCTTTTTTATTTAGCTACAAATAGAAAATTTGCACATCTTGGCTATGTATCTTTTTATTATTATTTTAGAAAGTAGCTGAAGGGACGTGGACATAGCTGTTGAAGTTGATGCTCGAGGAGAATGTGATGGTGAAATGTATGTGAGAAAACTGCCGCTAAGGTGTTGATTGTAAAAAAACCCAACAAAATGACAACAACAAAATGAAAAAAAAAAACAACAACAAAAAAAGAAAAAATGAAAAAAAGAAAAAAAAAAGAGAAAAAGAAAAGGAGTGGATGCTCCATTTTTATTGAGCTGCTATGGATAAATTCCCAGCATGGATTGAAAAAAAAATTAACATTGCTTTTCTGTATCTTTGTCATTGTGTTTTGCTGCTATTTTGTGGATCAGTTTTGTTCTTTTTTTTTTTTTTTTTTTTGTTATACAATGTCATATACTGCCATGTTATAGGTTTTAATTTTCTCATAGAAAATTATATTATTGACATCATTTTTTTCGTAGATTATTTTTTTTTATGTGATCAATTTTTACTTAATGTGATTACTGCTCTATTCCAAAAAAGGTTCCTGTTTCACAATACCTCATACTTCAGTTAACCGTGTCTAGACCAGGTTTTGATGTTTGTCCAGTGCCTCATAGTTCTACTGCAAACAAGAAATGCATCGAACGTTGCTCTGAATGGGTCTCGCGATCTGCAACTAGGTTGTGTTAATTTAAAGCCAGCAGACATTTCAGAAGATCAAGTCATGTCAGTTTGTTTGTTTGTTGTTTTGGGTTGTTTTGTTTTTTTTTTTTGGTTGTCAATGCATTTTATGAAGCTGGATTCTTTGTCTGATCTGGGGTTTATTATCATAGTAGTTTTAAGCTGTGTTATTAGCCACGTTGATATATGAAAGGTGCATTATAATATAACTCTTGTATGCCACTTGGTGTGGTTTCCCATCAGCTGGGACACATCGTTTGGTAGGATAGGTTATCTTCTGGAACTCTAAGTATTTTGTGTGTTTAATCTGTTATAATATACTAGGGTGGTATTTTGTTTTGATTTTTTTTTGTTTAGGTTTTTTTGTTTGTACGTTTTGTGTTTTGATTTTGATTTTTTTTTTTTTTATTTTAATTATAGCATAATGCTAATTTAAAAAGCCTGTAAATCTCATAAATAAGCCAGCTAACAGAGTTGTATGCTGAAGAATAATCTAGCTGTTGCCTGTATGCTGCTAAACCAAAACAGAATTAGAACTCCTTTTGAGGCGAATGCAGTTAAGATCCTATGTAGTGAGTCAAGAAAGCATTGCAGTGCTACTAGGCAGTCGCAGGACCCAGGAGGACTGGATACATTCTGTCCAAATTTCAGGAACATTTCTTACTGCTTACCTCATAAAACACTTCTGTTTGTGGCATCTCTGTGTCTCTGAACCGAACGTGGCGAGCTCCCGTGCTCGGTGGTTGTATTCTGTGTGATGCTGAGTGGCAGGGTGCACTGCACGTTGCTTTGCTGTTGGATGTACTAAAAGGCCAAATCCAGAGAAGTGGGTTCACGTGCCAACAGAGATGCTTTATTTGTCACATGATGATAACAATCTGTAGTAAGCAAGCAATTCAGATTTGTACGTTTTGATACTGTGCTCATTGGCATTGGTCTGAAATGCACATTTTCACCAACAGACCTGTAACAGACACGTTTCCAGCAGAAAAAAAAAAAAAACAAACAGCAAAAAAACAAACACAAACAAAAAACTAAAGTCTAGAAATAAAATTGGTAAAACCCAATGTCTGCTTGTTGTCTTTTTTTGTTGTTTTTTTTAATTGCCTTCACAAATGCTGAGTGGCAGCAACTACCTGATGCACTGAGGAAACCACAAGTCATTTTCTGGTTTTGACTCTGTGCTTTAATAGCTGCAGTGCTGAAAACCTCCTGTGTCGTGTTAGGAAAGAGTAGGTGTTTTTAGCAGTGGGTAGGTGACTGCCTGTCACAGTAACGTGGCTTTGAAAGAAGCAAAAATCCTTTTTTGTGTTGTTTTTTTTTTTTTTGCTCAAGGCTTTATTTTAAACGTCTAAGGTAATTACTCGAAGTAAAATACCATTTGGTGGATCTTGTCAATAAAAGGTAAAATAAAGCAGGAGTTGGATGGTATGGAATGCTTGTTTGTATTTATTTATCAGTGTAAGGTTTTGTGTCCTATCATAATACTTTTACAGAAGACAATGTTAAAAGCAGAAAGGTTGACCTGACTTTTACACCCTTCCCCTCCCTCATACCCAGCTTTGCATCTTGCTAAGAAGGAATAAACCTGAAAAATATAAGAGCCTACTAAAAATACATTAAAAAAAAAAAAAGAATTGGAGCTAGAAGGAGAAAAATTACATATGTTTAGAAAGTAAAATGAGAAAAATTTATGACCAGGATCCCAAATGATATTCCAAACTAACTGTGAAAACAGGGATGCAGTTTCAATTATGAGCAGAGCTGAACACAGCAGGGACAGCTGCTGGAACATCACCCAGCAGGGATGGTCAAGCTTCTAACCCATGTATTTGACTATTTGTCCTATGGAAACAATTTCTGCCTTAAAAAAAAACCCCAAACCAATCAGTCTACAAAACACCAAGTGTTTGTCTCCTGTCACAAATCAGAAATGTGGTTACCTGCCTCCTGAGCTTACCATGTTCCAACTGAACAGTTCCACCAGGAGTACAGCAAAGGAAATGAGAAACAAAACTCCTGAGGTAACACCCACCATGTTCATCATAGTCTAGTGAAAATAGTCTTAGGGTAGTTACCAATGGATGGGAAACCAGCTGCAGCAGCAGAACCCCAGTTGACCCTGTATGAATCAGTCAAGCTTCCCAGTCATTTCAAACAGAAACATGAACCATGTGGGCTACTGTAAAATCACAGCTCGTGGAGGTGAAGTAATATCAGCACCCAGGGTGACCTGTCATTCTTTCCATTTGAAAGGGGTGACAGCTCAACATGGTCAAGTTACACAGGTACTGAGCAAGATTTGCACAGCAGGGAAAGATCCAGATGAGATTCACAGGGACTTCATTAGGCCAAAGCTTAAAACTTAAGTCAAAACCAATTTTTTTTTCCACACAGAACTTTTCTCATTTGTTTGGGTTTTTTTTCCTGCAAAAATTCAGCATATTTAAAAAAAAAAATAAAAAAAATAAAATAAAAATGTTGCTTTTGTATGACTGATGGCTAACCCTCTGATTTTAAATGTTTGAACACATACTTAGGAACTCTTAATTTGAGACAAAAAAAAACATTTTGCTGTTAAAAAATCCCCAACAAAGAAATTGAAACCTGTATTTTGCTGAACATGTTGAGTGGGTTTTGCCTTTCCTATCTCTTTGATAAACTCACTAAACTTGACTGAAGTGTTCAGTGCCTTAAGTAGGTTTAAGCCCACAGAGTCAGCTCTGTTATTTACATTTTCCTAACCATCTCTAAATGCAGAATACTCAATTTGAATGTTGGGTGAACTATGCCAGTATTACTCACATTGCAAAGGGCAGAAAGACAAGAATGTAGCAAGAAAAACAATTTACTATAGGCTGTAAAAAATATGCATGTTCAGCTAGGCTATGCTGCAGCTTATTAAAGGGAAAAATACTGTATTTTCTTATACCAGATTGAGATGTATATACAGAAAAACCTCAAAAAAAACAGATTTCTGTTGAATTCTGACTGATTGACAAACTTGGACCTTTCATGAATACTTAAAATTCACATACTCTTTATTAAACAAGACCTGATAAATGTAAATACTTGGAATCCACTTACACTCCAGCATATCTGGCATTTTAAGTGATAGAAAATTGACATGTAAGTGATAGAAGATAGAGGAGAAAGTGAATCTTGAAGCTTTTATTTCAAAGAAGTCACAAGAATGACCCAGTCATGTGGGCTAGATACCCTAATAAAGATTCCTGGCAGCTTCATTGAGGAGCTACAATGGGACAAAGGCACTAAAGCTATAAATGGTGGCATTTTAATGAATTCCTGACAGCATCACTTTATGGGAAATGTATCTCTTCAGACAAACATGGTATTTTGATGATCCCACAAATATATCAGTAATTGCATTGGCATGGCAAACATAGATTCCCAGCTGGCTTTGGACTGAGTTCCACACAATATTCTAATCAAAGGATGAGAAAAGGATTGCCAAGTAGACAACTGGATTGCAGCAGTAATGTGAGACCTGCCAGGTTGCTGAGTTTGTTCCTTAGGGTCACAGAGTACAAACTGAAGAGCAAGGAAGAAGTGACATTTTTTGTTTCTTTAATATAACAGACACTGAAAAGGGAAAACAAACAGTTTCTCCATGATCCCATTGGCATCTGCAGAGCCCTGCTTACATCTGTCCTATTTTTTTGCCTGTGTGAAGTCTATGTATTAAAAAGTCTTTTATTTCAGGGAAGTCACCAGTATTCACAGCCATCCTTTTCCTGAAGGTTTCTACCTGAAGAGGGAACTAGTGGCAGAAAGGCTGTGCTCAGAGTAATCAAAACCAGGACACACAGGCAGCATCAAGTTGCTTCTCTGGGCAAAAAAGGCTGGGTTTGGTGGCCACTAGAGGTCTTCCCTCATACACAGTAGGAAAAAAAATTTCCAAATATGTGGATTTAATCTCATTTTCATTATGGCTTTTGTTACTTTTCTTATTTGTAATATCCCTGAATAAATAAAACAATTTTTAATTTCAGATAAAAAAAGAAACAAAAAACACATCATGATCCATCTCTACATCAGAACACCAGTCTGTCAACTCACTTGAAGACTGCAGCAGAAAATTCTATCCCCATCATATTCAACACATATGCTAATGGGCATTCACAGTAGCACCTTCCCTGCTAACATGTCTGTCAAGGGGTGAAGCCTACCTGAAAGCCAGGCTGCCCAGTCAAATGAGTCCTTGACTACATCTGCTCAGCTCTGACTAATCTGGCATGAACTGGAAAACAAAGAAGCAAAATAAGAACTTCATTAGGCAGCCTTTGCTAAATTCACACTTGGCAATACATTGGGGGTGGGTGATCAGAGGGTGGTAGGAACCTCCCCACCACCAGTAACTGGATAGACATGGAAAGTCACAGAGAATAGCCTGGGGCTACTTGTGCTGACAAGAGATAAAGCAGTAACTGGTTAAGAGAGTCACCCTCAGGGTTTGGGGTAGGTACAGGTACCTAAAAGCTGAACCAGAGGAGCAGGTGCCACATGTACAGGCCAGGAACTGCTGTGGCTGTTGACTGGCAGGTGCCCTCTTCTCCTGGGTCCATGTGCTGANTAAAAAAAAAAAAAAATAAAAAAAAATAAAAATGTTGCTTTTGTATGACTGATGGCTAACCCTCTGATTTTAAATGTTTGAACACATACTTAGGAACTCTTAATTTGAGACAAAAAAAAACATTTTGCTGTTAAAAAATCCCCAACAAAGAAATTGAAACCTGTATTTTGCTGAACATGTTGAGTGGGTTTTGCCTTTCCTATCTCTTTGATAAACTCACTAAACTTGACTGAAGTGTTCAGTGCCTTAAGTAGGTTTAAGCCCACAGAGTCAGCTCTGTTATTTACATTTTCCTAACCATCTCTAAATGCAGAATACTCAATTTGAATGTTGGGTGAACTATGCCAGTATTACTCACATTGCAAAGGGCAGAAAGACAAGAATGTAGCAAGAAAAACAATTTACTATAGGCTGTAAAAAATATGCATGTTCAGCTAGGCTATGCTGCAGCTTATTAAAGGGAAAAATACTGTATTTTCTTATACCAGATTGAGATGTATATACAGAAAAACCTCAAAAAAAACAGATTTCTGTTGAATTCTGACTGATTGACAAACTTGGACCTTTCATGAATACTTAAAATTCACATACTCTTTATTAAACAAGACCTGATAAATGTAAATACTTGGAATCCACTTACACTCCAGCATATCTGGCATTTTAAGTGATAGAAAATTGACATGTAAGTGATAGAAGATAGAGGAGAAAGTGAATCTTGAAGCTTTTATTTCAAAGAAGTCACAAGAATGACCCAGTCATGTGGGCTAGATACCCTAATAAAGATTCCTGGCAGCTTCATTGAGGAGCTACAATGGGACAAAGGCACTAAAGCTATAAATGGTGGCATTTTAATGAATTCCTGACAGCATCACTTTATGGGAAATGTATCTCTTCAGACAAACATGGTATTTTGATGATCCCACAAATATATCAGTAATTGCATTGGCATGGCAAACATAGATTCCCAGCTGGCTTTGGACTGAGTTCCACACAATATTCTAATCAAAGGATGAGAAAAGGATTGCCAAGTAGACAACTGGATTGCAGCAGTAATGTGAGACCTGCCAGGTTGCTGAGTTTGTTCCTTAGGGTCACAGAGTACAAACTGAAGAGCAAGGAAGAAGTGACATTTTTTGTTTCTTTAATATAACAGACACTGAAAAGGGAAAACAAACAGTTTCTCCATGATCCCATTGGCATCTGCAGAGCCCTGCTTACATCTGTCCTATTTTTTTGCCTGTGTGAAGTCTATGTATTAAAAAGTCTTTTATTTCAGGGAAGTCACCAGTATTCACAGCCATCCTTTTCCTGAAGGTTTCTACCTGAAGAGGGAACTAGTGGCAGAAAGGCTGTGCTCAGAGTAATCAAAACCAGGACACACAGGCAGCATCAAGTTGCTTCTCTGGGCAAAAAAGGCTGGGTTTGGTGGCCACTAGAGGTCTTCCCTCATACACAGTAGGAAAAAAAATTTCCAAATATGTGGATTTAATCTCATTTTCATTATGGCTTTTGTTACTTTTCTTATTTGTAATATCCCTGAATAAATAAAACAATTTTTAATTTCAGATAAAAAAAGAAACAAAAAACACATCATGATCCATCTCTACATCAGAACACCAGTCTGTCAACTCACTTGAAGACTGCAGCAGAAAATTCTATCCCCATCATATTCAACACATATGCTAATGGGCATTCACAGTAGCACCTTCCCTGCTAACATGTCTGTCAAGGGGTGAAGCCTACCTGAAAGCCAGGCTGCCCAGTCAAATGAGTCCTTGACTACATCTGCTCAGCTCTGACTAATCTGGCATGAACTGGAAAACAAAGAAGCAAAATAAGAACTTCATTAGGCAGCCTTTGCTAAATTCACACTTGGCAATACATTGGGGGTGGGTGATCAGAGGGTGGTAGGAACCTCCCCACCACCAGTAACTGGATAGACATGGAAAGTCACAGAGAATAGCCTGGGGCTACTTGTGCTGACAAGAGATAAAGCAGTAACTGGTTAAGAGAGTCACCCTCAGGGTTTGGGGTAGGTACAGGTACCTAAAAGCTGAACCAGAGGAGCAGGTGCCACATGTACAGGCCAGGAACTGCTGTGGCTGTTGACTGGCAGGTGCCCTCTTCTCCTGGGTCCATGTGCTGAAGGTCTAGGGCTGTGATTTGTGCATGTAGTGTGTGTACCACAGAGTGAAAACTGCTCTCCCCTCACCCTTCCCAGCCTGCTGAGCAAAGGAATTTTAGATGATAGGCTGCTGGGTGGTGTGGTTTTGTGATTTCATCCATCCCACCCTCCTGCTCTGCAACACTTCCCTCTTAACCCATCCCCAAGCTGCATTCCAGTAAGTGCCTGCTCTCCTGTCACAGCTCACACGTTACTCACTGGATGGGTGTTCATTTTACCATCAGCTCCAGTCTCCAAGGAGCTGGGCTGAGATGAGCAAACCTCTTCTCAAGGCTCACTGTGCCACCACTAGAGCATTACAACAACTCACCTGAGCCAGCACCCAAGGAGTGACCTGGTGTCCCACGTCCCTACTCTAATGGCAAACTGCCTGCAACAGACCATTAAGCTTTTTGATGTTTTATTTTGCCTTATATTAGATTTTATCACTGTAGATTGTTTGAATACAGGGTATTATTTTTGAACTCTTTTTTTTTTTGCTCCTTGAATACCACAGGCCACAATTTTTTACTGGCTACTTTAAATATGAGACCAGACCTTCAGCAAATGTATTGTTAAATATAGCTATGTTCTTTCTAAATGCACAGACATAACATCTTC
Organism: Ceyx cyanopectus; assembly: GCA_013401355.1. Taxonomy (NCBI): domain Eukaryota; kingdom Metazoa; phylum Chordata; class Aves; order Coraciiformes; family Alcedinidae; genus Ceyx; species Ceyx cyanopectus. The sequence continues at coordinate 60,398 of VYZU01003092.1, forward strand.
TCAAGAATTCCAGGAGGCATCAGCACTTCCTGAACAGTAAAACATTATTTCTTGTAAGCCTAGACATTTTTCATGGTTTTGACTCAGAATTGCTGTAGCTGTTTCAGTCACTATGACCACTTTCAGACAATACATGTATCAGCCACATATTAATTCAGGTTTCTCTTCTCAGAGACCCTTGGACCACAAAGGATCAGAAAAGTTCTCCTCTGTAAGAGAACTTAAAAGAGCAAGACACACAAGTCTAATGAGTCAGATTCTCAACGTGTGGTTCTAGCAATGTACCTGTGGTGAAGCAGGGTTATGAATTCCCAAACTGTGCTCAAATCATTCTCCACCTCACTCAGGTGTTGTGGACACATAAAAACCACTGTAAGCCCATGTAGTTTTAGATTTACAGTTCACTTGACTAACTGCACCACAACCAAGGTCTCCTTAAGAAGGAAACACAGTGCAAACACAACCTCTAGCTCTGCTTCAAGGTGACACAGTATTATATCAATTCTCAGTTTCAAATACTTGGTTTTTACTTATATTTTACAAACTGTCAATTGCTTCTCAGCAAGGACTTTTGTATGAGTTTTTTTTAAAGGAGGTAAATGGGGTCTCAAAAATTCAATGTCTGCACATACACTGAAGGTGGAAAAAAAAAAAAAGCCAGTTTAGAGAACAATGTAGGCATGTGTTTTTAAACTACTGTTCGTGCAGTCTGGTCAGGACTGTGTGACACAGTATACAGTGTTTTGTCATCCAAGGAATGTCTTTGATCAAGAGTTTATGCAAGAAGGAAAAAAAAGCCATGAAATCCTAATCCGTTCCCACAGTCCAGTAAACGTGAGCTGGACAAACAGTGGACAATAGCAGCAAAGCTTGCTGCTGGAACAATAGCTGCAACTAAAAAAATTCAAGGGTTGCTGACTCACAGTTCCTACTATCAAGAAAGATTCCATGGGGTGGTGAATATTCCTCAGAATCCCAAAGATGCTGAAGGTTAAAAAGTCTAATTGCTGTTAGGTTGGGAGAAAGCAGGAAAATACTCTGCTGAACAATCAGAACTAGTGAGACTGATGCTGGTTCTGTCTGGTGCACAGGCAGAGAATGAAGAATCAAGCTTCCTTCTGCCTAAACATTTGGCTAAACCAAACTCCATCATTTTATTATGGACCAGTATCAGTGAAATTCAGTCAGCATGGCACATAAATTCTGCACAACTACAATCAAGCTTTGTCATTCTTCCAGACAAAAGCTATGTATTATTTATTATATCTACCCAGAAATCTTCTGTAGGCAATTTGGCCATGCCAAAAACAGACACATAGAATCCCACTAAACATATATATAAATATATATAT
>VYZU01003094.1:16839-66835 GCA_013401355.1 Ceyx cyanopectus
CAGAAAACAGTCTTGGGTACATGTAATTAACTGGTAGAAGTGGTCATAGCCTCTCCAGGCTTTAGCTGCCATTATTCTTAGAGAAAGACTTTTAAAGTAGCACATGCAATGAAACATTCAAGCACAGCCTGATGAGTACCAACTTAGAAAAGTCATTTACATACTGTGGTATAGAAGAAGAAAATTGCAAATTAGTAGAACTCATAAACTCCTGTTTCCTCTGAGCAAGGAGATCTTGCACATGGTCCACTGATACCCACAATCTTATCTTTTTTCTCAGTTTAAACAAAAATTCTATATATTTAAAATATGCTCTTACATTAAGGCTACTCTCTAGTAAATGAGTCATGCAAATTAGCATAAGAAGGTGGGTTACTGAGGTCTGATCATTTGGCAGTAAATATTCTAAATGAAAGTTATTTAGAAAATATTATTCTTCTAATTACTAGTCATTACCAAATCTGCTTCTCTAGACTAAAAATACCATTACTAGTGAATCTATTATGTTATCCTGGAAACAGAACTACAGCAAATGCTGGCAAATACATTTGCACAATAGATAACTGTGCAAAAACAATAAAAATANATGTCACTATGTCATATTTAATCAACAATTCAAAACTTGCTTTAGTTAGCCCAAGAAGGAAAAATTAAATCCAGGAATAGATGTAAAAATCATAACCATATACTAATGTTGGTTGTCCAATTTGAGATCCTAAGTGCTCTGAAAAAAAGCAGATCCTAGATAGTAGAAAGCATGGCTCCCAAAGGCCACATGATAACCACTTCAAAGCTTTGTAATTCCAAATGCTTTTGTGCTTATGTGGTCTTAACAATATTATACATAAGCTGTGCATAAAAGAATATATCTCCAGATTGAGGTAAATTAGGTTACAGTTATGCAAGAGATTTCTCTAAGTACCATTCAAACCAGTGGGACTCCTCAGACATTTCAATATGTGCCTAAGAGTAAATATCTTCCTGCATTGGTGCTTTCACAGAGCAGAACCACAGGGTGTTAGGGGTTGGAAGGGACCTAGAAGATCATCTAGTCCAACCCCCCTGCCAGAGCAAGGGCACCTAGACCAAGTCACCCAGGGAGGTGAGAAGATCAGCTCACCTTTCTCCTGAAGTACATGTTGAAATGCCTCAATGTTCAGATTTGGTTTTATGAGGTTATGTTCTAAATCAACCAGAATTTCACCAAGACAAGCTACCTGTTCCTTAAAGTACTTTAAAGCATTTACCAAGTCACATACATAAGGTTTTGGTTAAGTACCTAAGAGTGATCCTCAACTGGAAATGAGTTGACTAAACAATTTTCCTACTGAAGTTCAAACCACACTAACAGCTAGGTTAGCAAACTAATGGCTACCAGCATAAATATATATATATATATACACATACACACACACACATATATACCATTTTATTATTGTATTTTACATATACAATATGTATATTCTTCTGGATCTGGATCCTGTGTCTAGGATACCTGAGGCAGCTACACTTCATTTTGCCTTGCTTTTCTCATTTCATAACTAACAGGTAAGTCTAACATCTCTCAGAACTGCTTCAAAATGTATTTATAAGACTATTGCATGAAATGAACTACACATGTCAATACTCAAAAATCAAACATAACATAAAAATGCAACAGAGGTTCAATAGTGAAATGTGGTGTGTGCTAACAGTGAGATACTGCAAATATTTGCACCAAAATGCAGACTTGGAGAAATGTTACAAAGTGGACAGGCTCTGTTCATCATTTCAGTGACAAAGCAGGCAGCAAGTGTGGTGACAGACTATAATGACTTATTTTTTAAATCCAGTCTAATCATTTTAACAAGGTAGCAAGTAGCAAAATGGCATGAGAATGCAGCCATGGCCATGGTCACATCCAGCCCTCGGGACTGCTTACAGGCACACACATTAGCAGAGAAGCAGAACAAGTCATGTAAGCCTTTCCCTGATCCTGCTTACCTTATGGGCAGGTGGGAAAGCCATCAAGCCTTCACCCACTCCCTCTTCACTCACCTGGACAAGTGGGGAAGAAAACAGCCCTGACAGTTCTAAGCAGCTGACTATGAAAAGCAGCATTTTCCAGTGGCAAAGATCTTCAATGCAGGGAAATGAGATCACTGTGATGGAGCACACAGCTGAGAGGCTACTTAAACAGTGGTACTGATAGACTATGTCCACACCAGTACATCAAACAATGCCAGGAATCATTCCCAAGAAACAGAACTCAAGTCATGCAGACCACTGAAGTGCTACAGACTGGCCCAGGGTCCTTCTAACCCAGGGCAGCTACAGATCTTCCAAGCAACTCTGGGTCATGATCATGGTCAGGCTGGGAAACAATATCAATCAGTAGCTTGCACTCAGCTAACCCATTCTGGAAGGCAGGATAGTTTAGGCATTGACAAGGGTTAATCTGCACCAGTTGGCTTCAGAACCAGAAAACAGTCTTGGGTACATGTAATTAACTGGTAGAAGTGGTCATAGCCTCTCCAGGCTTTAGCTGCCATTATTCTTAGAGAAAGACTTTTAAAGTAGCACATGCAATGAAACATTCAAGCACAGCCTGATGAGTACCAACTTAGAAAAGTCATTTACATACTGTGGTATAGAAGAAGAAAATTGCAAATTAGTAGAACTCATAAACTCCTGTTTCCTCTGAGCAAGGAGATCTTGCACATGGTCCACTGATACCCACAATCTTATCTTTTTTCTCAGTTTAAACAAAAATTCTATATATTTAAAATATGCTCTTACATTAAGGCTACTCTCTAGTAAATGAGTCATGCAAATTAGCATAAGAAGGTGGGTTACTGAGGTCTGATCATTTGGCAGTAAATATTCTAAATGAAAGTTATTTAGAAAATATTATTCTTCTAATTACTAGTCATTACCAAATCTGCTTCTCTAGACTAAAAATACCATTACTAGTGAATCTATTATGTTATCCTGGAAACAGAACTACAGCAAATGCTGGCAAATACATTTGCACAATAGATAACTGTGCAAAAACAATAAAAATACATTTGAACAACTGAAGATACATGGCTATTCTGTGTCATCCGTACTCTTCAAAACCTCTCAACAATTTCAGATCTCTGGAAACGGTCTATTTAAAAATCATTTGAATCCCCTGCTTTTCCTCTAATGTTAGAATGTACAAGATGTCCCACAGAAAATGCATTCAGCGTTGGGTGCCTTTGCCACTGACAATGTTGTTTAACAACCCTCTCGGGCATAGAGCCTAACTTGGTAGCTATAACTAGCCCTGACATTTAGAATACACACATTACCTGTGTCTTTATGCAAATCCACAGTTTTCTTGGAAAAGCGTTTTTCCTGATCTACACGGAAAACTTTAGGCTTTGCTTTGGCTCCTAGGCTGCTCTGGATCACACGCCTGTTCCAAATAAAGCATGAGGAAAACCATGTGGCACAGCGAAATTAAAATTACATCCTCGTTTAAGTACATGGAAAACAATTGGTGTTTCTTAGAGACACTTCTTTCTTTCCTAGGAGAGACTCCCCACATCAGGAGCATCACCAACACCGCACCAGACACCAGCAGCTTCTCAAGAGTTTCGCACGTTCAGAAGTCTAAAGCGCAGGTGACAGAAAGCAGCCAGGCCCCCGCTCCTCGTGTCCCTAACAAAGTGTCCCGCCTCGGCAAGGAAAAGCCGCCTCCACTGCTCGGTGACCAGCGAAAGCCACACGCAGCCGGAGACCTTCAAAGAGCGAGGCCACCTCACCGGCATCAAACCCAACTCACCGGCATCAAACCCTCGCCGGAAGCGCGGCCCCCACACACGCCCCGGCCCCCGGCATCGCACCGTGGCCAGAGGAAACCCCCACGGGCGGCCCAACGGGAGCGGGAGCAGCCACCCGGGGACCCCGCTTCGCACCCCCGCCCTCCGCCTCTCTTCGGCCGCCGCGCAGCCCGCCAACGGTTCCCGCCGGGATCACGGGGCGCTCGGCCACCCCGGGCCCGCGCAGCCGTCTCCGGGCGCCGGTCCCCGAACCGCCCTAGCCCGTGGGCACGGCCGAGCCGGCGTGGGGGGGGACGCGGCAGAAGCCCTGCGAGTCCCTCCGGGGGTGGAAAGCCCTCCCGCTCGCGGGGCCCCGGCGGCAGGAACAGGCGTAACCGTGCGGGGCTCTCGGCGGTGGCCGCAGCAACTCTGCTGCCGCCCGGAGCGGGGATCGGATCGGGGGCAGTTGCAGCCCGGCCCCTCGGTTCCAGCGCCGGCCGCGGCGCAACCTCGGCGTCTTGCCTCACCTCACCTTACGGCGTTGCCGGTGCCCTGCGGAGCCCAGCGCAGCACAAGCCCGGCCCGAGCCCGTCTCTCCGGGAAGTTTCCTGCCATCGCAGCGGCCGGGGAAAACAAAAGCTTCCAAGCCGAGATCAGGAAGAGGAGGAGGAAGGGCAGCGCAAGCAGAAAAGTGAGTGGCATTGCTCGCCCGCCGCGCCGCTACCCTTCGCTGCTGACCCCCGGGGAGGGCAGCCTCTCAGCGCCGCCACCCCATTTCGCTTCGGCGGCGGCTCTGCCGCACGGGCAGCGTCGCGCAACCGCCGGACGGAGGAGCAGGCGGGCGAGCCAGCGCCTCTCCGCCCGCCTGCCGGCAGCCACCCCCTCTCCCCGCCGCTAGCCACCCCCTCTCCCCGCGGGCGGCCGCCCGTCCCGCTCTCCGCAGCGCCGCCGAGCCCCGCCCGCCCGCGCCGGGGCTCCGCCTCCCGGGGGTTCGCGCACGCTCCGCCCGAGCGGCTCCCGCGGCCGGCGGCGGAGGTTGGCGACCCACGGCCGGGGAGCTCCCCTCGGAGCCCCCCGCCCTGCGCCCGCACTTGTGGGCAGAGCGGCCGCTTAGGCTGGGCTTAGCTGCTCTGAGGGGCCCTCGCTCTTTTCTCAACAAAAGGCGCCGAGCGGGCTGCTTTTAGGAAGTTCGAGGCATCTCTTTTAGAACCCCCAGGTGGACGAGGTGCTGAAAGAGAGATTTAACAAATGCAGAGCAGCTCCAAGCCCTCTGCCAGGCAGGGACATAACTATGTTATGCAATTGGTGGTATTGCAGTCCTTCCAAATATGTAAAGGAAAAAATTTAGCTGTGATTCTGAAGAGCTACCGTCTTGACGTCTAAAGTTGCACCTGATGTTTTTTATAGACTAAACTAAGCCTTTGTGTCTCCTCATTGCCCACGTAGGTAACTGGGTAAGATGGGAGGTTTGTCAGACAGGTGGTAGTTGCAATGCTAGGGTCACACAGCATGTTGTGTTGGCAGCTGTACCACCTGCAGACTGGCATCTTGTGAATACCAACACTGAGAAGTACAAGGCAACGACTGGTAATTCCAGGCCAAAGTCTTTGTCGTTCGGGGTGGCTTATTGTGGATTTAGCTAGTTGTTTTCTTCTCAAAATATGTATTATTTGGTCAGACTCACTATTTCATATTAAACAGGTTTTTAAGGATGTAAATTGATAGGAAAAATCTGTAATTCTGGACCAGGAAGAGTCTTTCACTATCTTTATTCAAACTCCATTTACCTAGTTGCCAGCCAACAGGTCTCCACACCACGTTACAACTGCTCACAGCGAGCTCAGGACATGAAAGAAAAATGAAGCTTCTTGTTCTCCCAAACGGATCTCTGAAGCGTGTGGCTGATGTGGTGCCAGCAGAATGTTAGCAGCTGCATCCACTGCCACCCCTTGGACTTTGGAGAAGCACAGTCTCAGATGAGTTCTGTTGTCCTGCATCCCCAAGAACAGTAAGATAAACCCAGAGAGGAAGCAGTTCTTTCTGGCTGCTTTAAAAATTCTTGACCAATTGAAAGAATTTCTTTATTCTTACATCTTCTTTAACAAGTAAGTGTGAGCAGTTTTCTTGTTGTAATATCCCATCAGAAGAAAATCACAGTAATATACTGCTCATTTCCAGTGTAGAAAGAAAAAACCCAAACGTGAGCACTATTTGTTTTCTGGGATGCAATCTGAACTCCTCCCATCTGAAATAATCATAACTAACCTGTGAGAAACTGCCCCACTGGGACCTCTGATTTGTTTTGCTGTGGTTGGCTAAAGTCTTTAAAGGCTTTTTCTAGCATAGGGTAGACATGATAAATTGACTCAATTTCTAAATCCTCAGATATTATCACTGCACTCCATCTTGTGGAAGAGGCAACAGCACATTTTTAAATGCTCCTATAGTGGTCTTTTTGAGTAATTAAACCTGACAATGCCTGCTTCTTACTGCCAAAGCAAGGAACTACAAATATCAGTGGATACGAGAAGTTGTTTAGTTCTAAGTGTACATAATTGTACCCAGTGGATGTGTGTAAATATCCCTCGGTTTTAGGTATGAGCTTTGCAGCTCCTGTTTCTTTGCTTTGGAAAGGAGCTTTAGGAAAGCATTCAGAGTGTAATTTGAAAAGAAGAGCTAAAGCAGAAAGGAACCTGCTTTCTAGGTGAGGTTGCCAAGCAGCACCTCAGGTTTAGGAGTCTCCATAAGTCTCTGGGTGGAGCAGAGGTGATGATCTGTGGGGATCTGTGGCTGGGGTAAAGACTCTGCTATGCAGGATTGCTCTCCAGAGAACTGATTTGTTTGGTGTTGGGTTGTTTTTGTTACACCTGCAATAAGTACAATAATCTAGCTGCATCTGGGACCACTGTCTGTCCTACCAAATAAAAACCAAAAAAACAAACTATGATATTTTCAGTGCTCTTCTGAAACTGCTTTTTGTGGTTTGTGATCTTTTACCCCTTGATGTTCAGTGCTGCTTTGGGAAATCAGAATAGGTATTGAGGCAACAGCTCTGAACCATAGCAAAGGCATATTCATACATATTTGTGTCTGGCCGGATGCAGAGAAAATTGAGCAACTTATCTGGATTCACAGCTCTGGAAAGGTTAACCTTATAATAGTTGCCCTAGGACAAGCTTGAAGAGGAAGCCATTTAAATGTAATGAATAACTTAAAATACAAAGGGCTAGTTATCCCAACTGCTCTTTGGACGGAAGAAAAAAATATTTTCTCGAGGAAAGACTACAGAAAAGCTTAGTCATTCAGACCCCAAAAAAAAGAAAAAAAGCATGGAAAAACAGGTCTTGCACAGGAAGAAGTCAGGAGAAAATTCTGTTGTACAAATGAGAATCCTCTGAATTACCTCACCCCAGAAGCAGGTTCCACAAGGACGCTGAACTTAATTAGCAGATGGGAACTGTGGGGGTTTGTTTTAACTTTTTGTTGTTTCTTTTTTCTCCAGAACTCCCCCTTTTCCTGCAGGAGCAGAATGGATGTGCCTCTCCCTGTGGTGTGGGACAGCATGATCCCACTGGCCTTTTTTGTTTTGTTTACCCAGGAGGGACTTTAACAACACAGCAGTCAACTTGCTGATCATCAGGTCACTTTCCAGCTCTGAACTGTGCACAGGCTGCTACGGTGGGATTGATCCAAGTAACTCTGCAGTGCAAACAAGGCCTTGAAGGTGGAGTGTCTCTTGCTGTCTGCTATTAGAACAATGGAGACAAGTCTCATCAATTCCTGAGGTAAAACCAAGGGCAGGAAATATTCAGTGACTATTTGTTAGCCTTTTCCAGGCTCCTTGGTCATTTTCCTAGAGCTGTGACTCATCACTTCATCACTGCACTGATTGCATTAAATTGTTATTATTATTACAATTTAACTAACATAATGCTTATGCTAATTCACTCTGTGCACAACTGTCAGAATTCTCCACACAGTCTATTGAAGCATCCTACATGAGCATTTCAGCATTATTTAGACTTTTCCTGATTATTCATATTTATGATATTTAACTCTCTTCAGTGATGATTTTCAATATAGTACGTGTAAACCCAGAGCAGGACATAATGTGATTGTTCTTTTGTTTTTACTGAAATTCATCCTCACATAATTTTTTTTTTCCTTACAGAACAAGCCAATGAATAATGTTAGGGTGAGGATATCAGGGAAGACTTCCCCAAAAGGAAAAGTCTGTATTTTAGCAACATTGAACATAGGTGATAAGATGATGCTGTTAGATTATTTTTTTTCTAATAGTATCAAGAAAATACGCAGATGAACAGAACAAAAGTCAGATGTTGAGAGATTNTGCCTGCTTCTTACTGCCAAAGCAAGGAACTACAAATATCAGTGGATACGAGAAGTTGTTTAGTTCTAAGTGTACATAATTGTACCCAGTGGATGTGTGTAAATATCCCTCGGTTTTAGGTATGAGCTTTGCAGCTCCTGTTTCTTTGCTTTGGAAAGGAGCTTTAGGAAAGCATTCAGAGTGTAATTTGAAAAGAAGAGCTAAAGCAGAAAGGAACCTGCTTTCTAGGTGAGGTTGCCAAGCAGCACCTCAGGTTTAGGAGTCTCCATAAGTCTCTGGGTGGAGCAGAGGTGATGATCTGTGGGGATCTGTGGCTGGGGTAAAGACTCTGCTATGCAGGATTGCTCTCCAGAGAACTGATTTGTTTGGTGTTGGGTTGTTTTTGTTACACCTGCAATAAGTACAATAATCTAGCTGCATCTGGGACCACTGTCTGTCCTACCAAATAAAAACCAAAAAAACAAACTATGATATTTTCAGTGCTCTTCTGAAACTGCTTTTTGTGGTTTGTGATCTTTTACCCCTTGATGTTCAGTGCTGCTTTGGGAAATCAGAATAGGTATTGAGGCAACAGCTCTGAACCATAGCAAAGGCATATTCATACATATTTGTGTCTGGCCGGATGCAGAGAAAATTGAGCAACTTATCTGGATTCACAGCTCTGGAAAGGTTAACCTTATAATAGTTGCCCTAGGACAAGCTTGAAGAGGAAGCCATTTAAATGTAATGAATAACTTAAAATACAAAGGGCTAGTTATCCCAACTGCTCTTTGGACGGAAGAAAAAAATATTTTCTCGAGGAAAGACTACAGAAAAGCTTAGTCATTCAGACCCCAAAAAAAAGAAAAAAAGCATGGAAAAACAGGTCTTGCACAGGAAGAAGTCAGGAGAAAATTCTGTTGTACAAATGAGAATCCTCTGAATTACCTCACCCCAGAAGCAGGTTCCACAAGGACGCTGAACTTAATTAGCAGATGGGAACTGTGGGGGTTTGTTTTAACTTTTTGTTGTTTCTTTTTTCTCCAGAACTCCCCCTTTTCCTGCAGGAGCAGAATGGATGTGCCTCTCCCTGTGGTGTGGGACAGCATGATCCCACTGGCCTTTTTTGTTTTGTTTACCCAGGAGGGACTTTAACAACACAGCAGTCAACTTGCTGATCATCAGGTCACTTTCCAGCTCTGAACTGTGCACAGGCTGCTACGGTGGGATTGATCCAAGTAACTCTGCAGTGCAAACAAGGCCTTGAAGGTGGAGTGTCTCTTGCTGTCTGCTATTAGAACAATGGAGACAAGTCTCATCAATTCCTGAGGTAAAACCAAGGGCAGGAAATATTCAGTGACTATTTGTTAGCCTTTTCCAGGCTCCTTGGTCATTTTCCTAGAGCTGTGACTCATCACTTCATCACTGCACTGATTGCATTAAATTGTTATTATTATTACAATTTAACTAACATAATGCTTATGCTAATTCACTCTGTGCACAACTGTCAGAATTCTCCACACAGTCTATTGAAGCATCCTACATGAGCATTTCAGCATTATTTAGACTTTTCCTGATTATTCATATTTATGATATTTAACTCTCTTCAGTGATGATTTTCAATATAGTACGTGTAAACCCAGAGCAGGACATAATGTGATTGTTCTTTTGTTTTTACTGAAATTCATCCTCACATAATTTTTTTTTTCCTTACAGAACAAGCCAATGAATAATGTTAGGGTGAGGATATCAGGGAAGACTTCCCCAAAAGGAAAAGTCTGTATTTTAGCAACATTGAACATAGGTGATAAGATGATGCTGTTAGATTATGTTTTTTCTAATAGTATCAAGAAAATACGCAGATGAACAGAACAAAAGTCAGATGTTGAGAGATTTTGTGTTTACACTTACTTTATCAAGAAGTTAGTTGTATAGAATCTCAAGAGAATCTTGAGTTTCAAGGATGCCTCTGAACTCTATGCCCTGAAGGAAAGACTTCAAAATGTGTTTTTTTGGTATATCCAACATAAAAAAAATATACAAACCCAAAACCTTATCATCATCTTTGACTGCTTTTTCTTTGTAAAAGAATGAATTTGAAGATATGAAAAACACAGCACAGTGCAACAATGGATGCAAGCAAGCTCACCACAGTAACTGGAGAGAGTGAAGAAAGACTGAGTGAATAATGATTACAGTGGAAAAACAAACTGCTTTTTTATATTGGAATTTTATTATATTTAAGAATTGATGCAGATGGCTTGTGAACTGTAGCTGAGTTGGAAATGTAGCACGAAAATGCTTTCACACCTTTCTCTAGAAAATTTAAGTCCTCTAGAGCTGCTTTTGCAGAGGAGCAAATATCAATTTTCAGATATCAATATCAATTCCTTACAGCTCCAGTACTTTGTTTTCTACCCTGGTTTTATTCTGAGGAAGAGAGAGAACAGGAAAGCATGAATCCTGCAAAAGAAAAGTCAACTTCTTTCTTTGTGGCTGGTAGGTAAGGAGGAGGGGAAGAGATGCTCCTTAAGTATCATTGCAATCTTTGTAGGTTTTTGTTTCTTCATCTCTAATTTTTAGATGCACAAATGTCAAGAGTTAACAATTAGAAGGTTATCAAAGAATTTATGACATTGAGTTTTTTGTGTGTCTGAGTGAGATGAAACACAGATACAATGCATGCTTTGACTTGGAAGCCTTGCAGCAGAGTTCAAGCAGATAGAGGCTGAAGAAATAAAGTTTCACTTATCTGTTTTACTTAGACAAAGAGAGAAGTGATGGCTTTTTAGCAATCAGATGTTTTGCATATTACATTTTGCCTCACACATTAGTTGTTTATTCAGTATCCATGTGAAACAGTGAAGGGCACCTATAAAGGCAATTGCACAGACAGTATCTTTTATAATGCTCTCTCCTATTTTAGTTTTACATTTTAAAAATCCAGACTTTTAAAATTAATTTTCTATCAAATAAAAGGTGTTACCTGTTTTTTTTTTCTTAGGGAACAGGGTTGTAAAATATCCAAAGAATAAGTAGAACATTTAAAAATTGATAATTTGACACTATTCTGTTCTTAGGAATGATGATTTCTGTGCAATTGCCTTTATAGGTNCAAACAACAAAATAATTTTTTTTTTCAGTTTCTTATCATGTTTACTGAAGCATATTTCTCCTGATTGCTTTATACAAAGTCCCTTCTAATATTATGATTGATGCCTATAAATACACAGGCAGTGAGACAGCAATCAGCAAGGAGGGATAAAAGCTATGAATAAATTTAGTCTTGAAATTTAGAACATTTCTAATCGTCAGAAGAATCAGGTTCTGGAACAGCTTTTCAGCAGAAGTCAAAGTAGGATGAACTCTTTTCAGTACAAAGATGACATCTGTGATTTCCAGCTCTGCCAATTTAATCAGGAGGCTGTAAGGCAGACTGGAGCCTTCCTTCCTTGTACAGAACAACAAAAAAACCCTGAATTCTACAGTCTGAGCATCCTGCTGTTTATGAGGAAACATAGCTACAGCTCTGTTAGGGACTAAGAGGAGAATATCCACATTCTGCTCTGCTACATCTTATATGTGCAGGGAGTAAGCTCTCACTGATCTGTGGAGTTGTGTTAAATAACTTCATGTTAAAGCATCTGTGGAAGGTTTAGACATGACTGCTTTCCTGCTGGAGGGCACTGTCATCAGAACTGAGCCAGCACAAAGGCCCATACAAGTGTTTCTTATTTGCTTCAGCAAAAGGTCAGCCAAGATTAGCTCAAATACATTAAGCAATAGGTTAAATGACACCAGCTGACTTTGTGCAGGAGTAGAGTAGGAGTCCCCACAGAGACCCTTCCACAAGCTGAACTCCAGAGGGAAGGGAACTCTAAAAGAAAGGACAGCAACAGCTTCTGCTGTTTCTGAGGTGACTGACACAGCCTAGTAGCTGCATCTATGCCACCACTTGTTTTTGCTGCAATCTGAATGATGGTCTCCACGCAGTGAGAGAAGGATCAAGCTTACAGCATTCCTGGACAGGGTGAAAACACTGTGATTACAGATTTGTGCATTCTTGGATGTTTTCTTGTGGCACGCTGACAAATATCAGAGATGGAAAAGAAAATTCCATGGAAAATACAGAGTTCTGGGTCTAACTCAAAAACTGCTGTGCTTCCAAATGAGAATGCAGGAAATTCCACCTTAACAGCAAGAAAAACTTCGGTGTGAGAGTGACAGAGCCCTGGAACAGCTGCCCAGAGAGCTTGTGGAGTTTTCTCTGAAGACATTCAAAACCTGCCTGGACAAGTTCCTATACAACCTGCCTTAGGTGAACCTGCTTTGGCAGGGGTGATGGACTGGATGATGTCCAGAGGTTCCTTCCAACCCCTACCACACTGTGATTCTGTGATTCCTCTCATGCTGTCCTGAGGGCCATTGCTTCTTCTCTTGTTTGGATGCCTCTGTAGCACACTGCTGGTACTGGCAAGTGCTGAAATGTTGGTGTAGGGGTGTTTGACACCTTGAACAAGTACTATCTTGAGGCTGGTGAGTCAACCACAAAGCTACTAGACAGCTTTAGCATGGCCCTCATGCTGGCATGTTTTAGCCCAGCATCTTAAGAGTTACCAGCAGATGCTTACAGGGGCAGCATAAGAAACAGGCCATGTACCAAATGATTACATCTGGTTTCCAGCAGTGAATGACTTGTTCTTCCTAGAAGGTGTTAGATAGTGACTGCTGTGTAGGAGCAGTCTCCCACTGTATGTGAATAAGCAGTGTGCAATTGCAGCCAAGAAAGCCAATTGCATCCTGGGCTGCAGCAAGAGAAGTGTGGCCAGCAGATGGAGAGAGGGGATTCTGCCCCTCTGCTCTGCTCTGGTCAGACCTCCCCTGGAGTATTGCAGCCAGTTCTGGAGCCCTCAGCACAGGAGAGACATGGAGCTGATGGAGCAGGGCCAGAGGAGGCCACAAAGATGGTCAAGGGGTTGAAACAGCTCTGCTGTGAGGACAGGCTGAAGGAGCTGGGGTTGTTCAGCCTGGAGAAGAGAAGGCTCTGGGGAGACCTCATAGCCACCTGCCAGTGCCTGAAGGGGCTCCAGGAAGGCTGGAGAGGGGCTGTTTCCAAGGGCCTCTAGTGAAAGGACGAGGGGTAATGGGTTTAAATTAGAGAAGAGTAGATTTAGACTGGATCTCAGGAAGAATCTGAATAATAAATTCTGCCCTGGGTGCTCCTGCACTGGCAGAGGGTTTGGACTTGATGATCTCCAGAGGTCCCTTCCAGCCCCTACCATTCTATGATCTGTTATTATACATTAAAAGAAGGACTGGCTTGCTGCACTGAAAATGCCCAGTACCTACACATGCCTTAAAGCCTGTTTGCCTTTTTAGTGTCTTCACTGCAAAGTTCCAGCCTACGTGGACACATACAGGTTAGAAATGGAAACAATCCATTGCATCACAGGGTTAGCTCCAGCCTTAATAGAAAATGTTTCAGTCACAGCTTGACATGATCACATCAGTGTACTTAAGAGATACAGAAGGGCTCAGAACAGTCTGCAGGGTGCAAAAACAAGATTTCTACAGCCTCCAGGGTGGTTTTCTTCAACAGAATGAACAGAGCAAGGATTTGTGTTAGAGCTTCTCTGGGCATCCCTTTTGGAACAGTTGATATTCTGACTATGCCTGTCATTTTCCAGACAATTGTAGTTCTAGAGGTGTTTTCTCTAATTCAACAGTCTCTAGACTGTGCATTCCTTTGTATATGCATTGCAGAGGTGATGTCATTCTATTACTAAGTCAGTTTGTTCATGTGGAATACAGTCAGTTTCCAGTACCATAAACATTGGTTAAAGAAAAGGCAATAAATTGTTGAAAACTTACCACAAAATGTCAGTCTAGAGGTAGAACTCAGTCTTGAACCATCAAAGTAGAAAATCACTGCAGTAATTTTCTAAGGATTATGCAGGACTGTCTCTCACTTTAAATTATTTGATCAATAGTGGGTTTGTTTTTTCCCTAAAGCTTCTTTTCTTCTTTCTTTTTTTTCTTTTTTTTTTTTTTTATTTTCGGAGAATAGGAAATTAAGGAATTATTACATCACTTTATTACAGATCACAATAGATCAACACAGTGGTCATGTCTAAGAGGATATAAAATATGAAAATAAGGATCAAGGAAGAACCCAGAATAACCATAAACTATTGAAAGACATAATTTGCTCTAGAATAATTCAGAGGAAATAAAAATCAGTCAGTTTAAATATAAACTCAATTGCTACTCTACTCTTTTTCATAAGAAAAAAGACTACAGATTTATATAATACTTTTATTTAATGATAATCCAAAGTAGTATTCAGATTATAGATGAGATTATTTCATGCATGTCTAAAAAGAAATCTCTTCTTGAGTAGAAACACTGTAATTCTTCTCTGTCAACAGTAATAAAGTGCATGCTGGATCAGCAGTGTGGTTTCTGGGTAGCTGGAGTGTAATTCCATCTATAAGCAAAATATATTATTTACTGTTTCTTTTGCTCTTTTGAGAAAAGGATAAGAAATGAATGTTGAAGAAAATGTCTAACTATACTCTGGAAAAAGCTTCCTCCAAACCAGTCCTCAATATCTGATTAAGATATCATGGATTTTATATTGTCACCTATTTTTTTCTCAGAGAGAAAAAAAAAAAGACCCTCTTTTCTCTCAAGAAGTTGTAAATCCTTCAGCCCTGCTGGTGGATGAAAAACTTTATTTCCTTCCTTTTTTAATGAAAGTCTCTAAGCCTTATGGTTGCAGAGAAAGATTAAAAGTCTGCAGAAAGGTTCAATAATTGCAAATCAAATAAACCCCACGAACCCCATATTTCTTCTAAAATTCTCTGATGTTTGAGGGCAGTAATCTGATTCTTGACAACTGGGACAATAGACTTTTTTTGTGCTTGGGTCTGATAATACTGTAATTTTTATCACTTTGTAGCCTTTTGTTATAGATGAGAAATAACTTAGATTATGTTATAGCCTCACTCTGCATTCCCAGAAAACTCCAACAAATTCATACAGATTAGGTGACTCCAAAGTGATATTACTTTTTTTTTTCAAATGTATGTCCTTTGTTCTGAAATGTCTCTTATTAATGGCAATATTTGTAGCATGNAATTTTTTGAGGAAAGCGTGGTTTTTTTTTTCCCTAAAACCTTTTTTTTTTCTTTCTTTTTTTTTTTTTTTTTTTTTTTAATTTCGGAGAATAGGAAATTAAGGAATTATTACATCACTTTATTACAGATCACAATAGATCAACACAGTGGTCATGTCTAAGAGGATATAAAATATGAAAATAAGGATCAAGGAAGAACCCAGAATAACCATAAACTATTGAAAGACATAATTTGCTCTAGAATAATTCAGAGGAAATAAAAATCAGTCAGTTTAAATATAAACTCAATTGCTACTCTACTCTTTTTCATAAGAAAAAAGACTACAGATTTATATAATACTTTTATTTAATGATAATCCAAAGTAGTATTCAGATTATAGATGAGATTATTTCATGCATGTCTAAAAAGAAATCTCTTCTTGAGTAGAAACACTGTAATTCTTCTCTGTCAACAGTAATAAAGTGCATGCTGGATCAGCAGTGTGGTTTCTGGGTAGCTGGAGTGTAATTCCATCTATAAGCAAAATATATTATTTACTGTTTCTTTTGCTCTTTTGAGAAAAGGATAAGAAATGAATGTTGAAGAAAATGTCTAACTATACTCTGGAAAAAGCTTCCTCCAAACCAGTCCTCAATATCTGATTAAGATATCATGGATTTTATATTGTCACCTATTTTTTTCTCAGAGAGAAAAAAAAAAAGACCCTCTTTTCTCTCAAGAAGTTGTAAATCCTTCAGCCCTGCTGGTGGATGAAAAACTTTATTTCCTTCCTTTTTTAATGAAAGTCTCTAAGCCTTATGGTTGCAGAGAAAGATTAAAAGTCTGCAGAAAGGTTCAATAATTGCAAATCAAATAAACCCCACGAACCCCATATTTCTTCTAAAATTCTCTGATGTTTGAGGGCAGTAATCTGATTCTTGACAACTGGGACAATAGACTTTTTTTGTGCTTGGGTCTGATAATACTGTAATTTTTATCACTTTGTAGCCTTTTGTTATAGATGAGAAATAACTTAGATTATGTTATAGCCTCACTCTGCATTCCCAGAAAACTCCAACAAATTCATACAGATTAGGTGACTCCAAAGTGATATTACTTTTTTTTTTCAAATGTATGTCCTTTGTTCTGAAATGTCTCTTATTAATGGCAATATTTGTAGCATGCTGAACAAGGAAAACAAACTTTTATAACAGATTAAATTTGTAGAACTCAGTAATTCATTTCATTGCCTGCCTGAGTTTATTTTACCTAGATAGACTTGAAATGTCACACCCATTTCAATTAGCACACTACATATTATTTCTAGCTTTTAAACTAGGCTAAAAATGGTATAACTGTTTTATCAAATATTACTATTTTATAATTTTTGGATATTCAACATTAATTTTCAGTGTAATTGAAATGTTTGTGTACTACAAAAGGTTTTTGTTCCTAAGAACATGTTCTGCTATGGTGATTATCCTTCCTGCACTATATTTCAAGCCTGAAAGTTGATTTATTCTCCATGTGTTCTTTACAGAATTAAATATGCCTCCATTGTAACTGACTTACTTCTGACAAAGCTGATCTAAACAGTTGCAGAAATGTCTCATTGCCTTTGCAGTTATGAGCCAAATTAACTTGTCAACATTTTCCAGTGGTTATTTACTACAGATTTAACACAGGTCTCATCAGCTATAGAGGTAGGAGAAAGAAGGACAAGTAGGGTAGGGAGCATCTTTCCTTCAAGTTTCCTGATCACGAGTGTAACCAGAGCATCATTTCACAAGTATTTGAGGGTATGTAGGAAGTCAGAAATGGTGATGGGTCAGAAAATCACCAAGAAGATTGTTTACTGATTGTGATCTGACCCTGAGGCCTACTGAAATGACTTTTGTACTGATAATTATTTTACTCTTAGTTGTTTCAGCAGACTTGCTTAAAAATTATATTATCCCATATGTCTTAGAATAGTTCCTGTGTCATTTCACATGCAATTTGCTACCTAAAGACATGTTTCTGCTGTCCTTGTTCATCATATACTGAGAATACCACAGCTGGATGGAAAAGGTGAAAATTCAGAAAAAATGGAGCACATTGGCTATTGTTCTGATAGCAATAATCCCTTTCATATTTTTTTTTGTGTGTGTGTCCATTCTATATCATCCAAGTGAAACTACTGTAGATTTTTCTAGGAAAGTATCACACAATGTTATGTGATTGAAATACAGTCAGAGACCACAAGGGGCCTTGCTAGAGAGCAGGTCACTGTGCATTGTACTTTGTGGAACTGTTGTAAGGTGCAAAGCTCAGAAGCTGTGGGTGTAGCTCGACACCTTCAGAATAAACACCATGTTCACCATATGAAACTGCAAATAACTGCTCTTTTCGAGAGGACACTACACTGGAGATCCTTTTTCTTCACCTCAGTCATCACAATGGAAAAACATGCCCTCCTGGCAGGAGGGCAGGATGCCAGCAGTGGCTGCTGGAGGTTCCCAGCAGCCTCCTCCAGGCCCTCAATCCATCACCACTTGCTAACAATGTGACAGGACCATCTGGTGCCAACATGGAACTGCACAATCCGTTTATTGCCAGGATGCATCATAACGTGTGATGTTCAAAAGGTTCAGCTCTTTGACAAAAGGCACCTGTGTGAGGTTTATTTTCAGACCTCTCTGTGGTGAAAAGGAGAAGCTTTTAGGTCTGGGAAAGTACATAGTTTGTTCAAGAACCAAATCGTGATGTCCTGTCCATAGATAATTCAAGATGCAATTCTGGTTTGAAGATACCCAAGAAATATATGTAAAAAATGTAAAACTAAAGTTGTTTCTTTTCTGAGAGGGCACTGTGGCTGAATGGAAACCATGGTAACTAGGATGGCATATGCTGGTACCTTGTTCCTGAGTGATAAAAATGCACATAGAGTAGGCTTTGTGCTTAGCAACAAAACCTAATCAAGCAAGTTTTCAAATAGCCTTCTCTCCAGCCCTCCACTGCAGCTGTCATCCTTGTCCCATGGAGTATGCATGTACTTCCACATGTGCTAATCCATTCTTTAGGCGTGCAATAAGCACCACAAAATACATTTAATGCTAAAGAAGAGAATTTCTTCTTGTTGGTCATTGCTTTAGAATAATACACAACTCAGATCTTCTTCCCTGTAGAGCTGTTATGAATTATGACTCATCCTTGGCCAACACGTTGGATGTTCACTTTAATTAGAATATGTGCATCTAAAGATAATTGTAAACACTGGCTGTTAATAGCAAATTGCTCCCTGCTAGACAATAGGAAGCAGAAGCAATTTTAATACATTTAATACATTAAGCTGTACATTTTAAGTCATGTTAGGGCAGCACACTGACAAAAATTAATTAGGGAAATTCTCTAATTAGCATATATTGGCTGCCATACAAATCACGTTGGCATGAAAAATGGGAATAATGCAAATTGCACTCTACAGTGATGATTAAATATTTTCTAAACACTAAACAATATTATACAAATCTTTGACATCTACCCTATGTAGCAAATCTGGGTAAGTGTGCAATTTATTTATAATAACGAGTGAAAAGAGGTAAAGTATTGCTGCTTTCTAGCTGTTCATGATACATGTTAAATAGGCTGAGATTCATAGAATGGTTTGGGTTGGAATGGGCCTTTAAAGGTCATCTTGTCCAACCTTCCTGCAATAATCAGGAACATCTTCAACTAGATCAGGTTGCTCAGAACCCTGTCCAACCTGGAATGTTTCCAGGGATGGGGCATTTACCAGCTCTCTGGGTAAAATCCTGTGCCAGTGTTTAATCATCCTCATCACAAAAAAAAATAGTTCCTTATCTAGTCTGAATATTCAGTTTGTTGACAGGTTGATGTCCCTCTTAGGTTTGGGACCCCAGAACTGAACATTGCTTCAGATTGGATCTTATGAGAGTGGAGTAAATGGGGAGAATCACCTCCTCAACCTGCTGGCCATCCTTCTTTTCCATCTCACATGCAGATACTTTCCTCAGTGTATGCAGGTGAAATGCCTTTAGACCAACCCACACAACAGTCAGCATCTGACACGGCACCAGTTGATGAACCAGTGATTTTACAGTCTCAGAAGACTAAAAAAGAATAGGAATATGATGTCTTTTCAAATGTAACTTAGCACACTTGAGTAAGCTTAGATTGATTCCAGCACTATTACACTATCTCTAGAATAAGGAATTATATTATGGGTGTGCACCTGTCTTTCTCTGCTGTGCAAAGATAAATAATATTTTTCTGTAAGTAACATAGCTATTTTTCTTTTTTTTTTTTTTAAAGTTCACTGTCATGTACTGACTCAGGATGTAGAGTGTCAGAGATTTTGTAAGGTAGCATAATGCTGTATCACTTTCAATGTTCTCCATCCTTCATTTCAATGTTTTCCATCCTTCAGACAAACACATTTCAATCACATTTCATCCTTCAATCACATTTCATCCTTCAGACAAAACAAAACAAACAAACAAATGATTGAACAACAGAATCTTAACTAAATCTAACCTTATTTCTGATAAATTTATAGAAGCTGCAGAGCTAATCCTAAAACCTAATTGTGCATAGTTTTGATCACATGCATAATTCTGTTGGTGGAAACCTGACCTTTTATGTAAAACATTCACACTTCTAAGCTGCAGGATCAAGACTTCAGGATGCATCTTGTTCCTTGCTTGATGAGAATAGCAGTGGCCCCCTGCTCTGGCATGGGCTTGGGTTCTTCCACAGTCCTCATGTGGCAGGTCAGAACTTCTCAGCTGTCTTTTATCACTGACTTGAACACCTAGTGGAAGAGAAACCTGTATATGCCACAGAACCATCAGAGTCTTCCAGGAGTGATGGGAGCACGTTGTTCTACAATGACAACAATTTAGTGTTTGCTCCTAAGGCAACAATCAAAAGACCCAGAGGTGTCAGTCACTGCACCCAGATTTCTTCCTGTATCTGATATAGACCTGAGGAACAGTGTGGATTTTTTTGTGTGGTATCTTTGTGGAAACATGGGAAAGTAAAATGTCAACTCACTTGTGCCTGTGTATCAATGCCATCAAAACAAATAATCAGAGCATCATCAATTATAAAGCTGATCTATAACAGACTAGTTCCCCACTATTTTGTAAAGTCTGGGGCCTTAGAAAATCCATGTGTTATGGATCTTTTAAGTGTGCAGTAAATGGAAACCATTCTTTTCATAAAGTGCTCTGACAGTAATGTGGACCCTGTAACCTTATTACCAGAAAACATTACTGCAAAGGAATTGCTAAGGGAAGAGGAGCAGTTGTGAGCTTACATATTTTTCTACATTACTGTTCATTAAATAAAGGCAGTATCATTTCCATTGGTAAACTGTGGAGAAAAAAAACAGGGATAAATTTTGTTTGAATTTTTGCACTTTTTTTCCCCGTTCTCATACCCAGAACCCTGGCTCCCGCTTTCCAGAGACCTGCATATGCAAAGAAATATATATACAGAGAAGTATATATAGAGAAGTATATCTAGAGAAATACACAAGCTGGCAGGAAGAATGATGATGTTAATATTGCAGGAATAATTCTTAAATTGTATATTTGTATTATGTGGAATGAACCATGTCTTACAGATGAGATGGCAGAGTTAGCTCTTAGTAGGAACAGGAATTGGAAAGACAACATTCCAAGCAAAGAAGTAAAGCATAGGTGGATGGAATCAAGTTTCTTTCCTGATAATTTTAATATTCTGGTGATGCTGAGAGACGTTGGGCCAGGCACATGCAATACAGGATCACTCTTCCCAGAGATGTGCACTGGAACAGTTAACAGTCACAAGTTGCAACAGGAAATTTTGCCTAGCCAAAATGACTTTTCCCATGAAGAGAGTTAAGCACTGGAATGGGTGGCACAACTTGTGGAATCTTCAGTCTCAGAAGTATTCAAAACTTAAATACATAAGATAAATCATTCCCTTGCAATCTATGAATGAAGGAGAAGATATGAAAGTATTTAGATATTATAAATGCTGCTAATAATCTGATCATTTATAAGTAAAATGAATAAGTGAAATGGAAGTGTTATTGTAGCATGGCAAGAAACATATATGTAAAAAAGTATGCCTAGGAAAAGTCAAGATTAATTTCTCAAAGCAATGAATTTTTTATTCCTACTCTCCTGCTAGAAGACCTCAGAAAAAAAATAAGACAATATAATACATAATGCTAAACCAGAGAAAAACACAGCAATATATTAAGTAATGCTTTGTGTGATGACTTCTCTAAAAGCTATGGAGTGTAGTGTCCTTGCAGAACACAACCAAAACAAATATTATTCTTGTTTTCATAGGTTACATTTAGATGCATCCTGGTAAGTCACCTTCCTAAACAATGCAATTAGGTCCCCTGAGCAATCCCTAGACAAATCTCATTATATTCTTGTAAATCTCTGGGGGCACTTAAAAGCTTTGCTAGCTAACAACACAGAACAACAAAAAAAGACTGCCCACAGCAGATCTAAATTTGGCAGGGCTTTCAGGAAAAGTTTACAGAGGGAGAGGAGTTATTTGCAAGGATTCAGCAACAAAACCAGCTGCCTCTATCTATTCCACAACCTGGGACTCCATTTTTTGTTGGTGTATCTAGTGAAGGGATGCAACAGATAAGCTGTTTTCTCATCTTTAAACCACATTTTTTCAGCGGAATCTTTGGATATCACTCTGCAACCATAGAAACAGTGTGACCAATTGCAGTGCACACTGGATTTTTATCTCTTAAGTAATCATTTTTCCTTTTCATGGAAATAACTTGAAACTGGCAGCATGTGAAGTTAGTTCAGATTCAACTTATCTTCCTCTTCAAACATTTGATCAAGGTGGCACAAATGCGATGGATCCATGGCTGGTGCCCAGCATAGAAAAGCTGTAGCATCTGAAGATCCTTCATGATATGTTCCTCAACTTGACATTTAAATATGCATATTTACTGTTTTCCTCCCTTATTTTGAAAGCCAAGATGGTCCAGACAAGGGAAGGTGGAGAAGATGGTGTCACTTCATCAAAGAGAAAAGATAATTTTAGCAAAGGCCATTCATAATGTTAAAAAAAAGAAAAAGAAAAAAGAAAATTGTCACAGTCTGTGCTAAATTCAGGACAAAAAAGTACTACCACATTAAATTCTAATGTAATTTATAGTAATATCATGCTCCGCATTTGACTTACCATTTAGATTTTAATCTTTCATTTTCAGAAGCATCCAGCAGCTAAGAGAGAGGGCAAAATTTTTGTTTCTCAAAGTAGTGGCTTAAGTTCCAGCAAACTCAAGGGGATTTGAGTTCATACTCAGTTCAAACTTTTGTTCTTTGCTGAGAAATAATACACTTTTTTTTGGCAAAATTAAACGTTATAGGCTAGAGCATGATGTTGCAGCAAGGAATGAATTCCTTAACAAGTTGCACAGCAGAAAAATGACAGAAAACACATAATTTTGAGGATAAAAATCCAACAAGTGTTTCCTATAGTGCTCTGTCAGAAAACTGTGTTTTAGCTTGTCTGAAATTAGTTTCACCATTTCTGTGAAGGCTAAAGGATTATGTATGTCATTGAGCCTATACATCACAAACAGGTATCTATGTTATTTGTTGAAAGAATAGACTTGGTTTTTGTAGTATCTTCTCAGCTTTTAATCACAGCTACATGTCCATGATAAAATTATTTTTTATTCAAAGTGTACAAAATAGTAGATTTCTTTCAAAAGGCTTAAGGAACCATGATTAAATGCCAAACTTATTAGGAATCACAAGAAAAAAAATACTAAATTTCTCAAATTGCTACATTAATGAGAACTTTGCAATATAAAAAAGTTTAATATTGAAGTATTGCATGTGCAGAAGCGAACTGATAGAATTTATCTGTGTTAAGTGCCAACAACTATGAATTTATTCCCACACAGAAAGTCTTTAACTGGTGACAGGTATTTGAGAAAGGCAGAACACAGGATGAAATTTATTCTCACTTTCTTCGTCTCTGGAGGAGCAAAGGCAATGGAGTGACATTATTTCTTCCTAAAGACATCTTCAGTAGCCTGCTTTGCTTTGATTCATTGCTATTCAATGCACTTACTTTCTATTTATTCCAGTTTCACTGTAGCTTTAGGTAGACAGTAAATCAGCCTCAGCCATTGAACACAGTTAATTGCCTATCTGTGAAACAGGACTGGAAACCTGGCAGATGATAATCACCAATGAAGCAGCAGCAGGACGTGGGAAGACTGGATTTAGGCAGTGATGGGAAAGGTACGAACTAAGATGGGACAAACTTGTATTTAACACAATTCTAAGTATTTCTTTTTGAGATTGACCAAGACATAACAGAGAAACATCCTCATGATTTGGCAAGGCTTCAGTTTACAGAACTGTGCTGCAAACGCCAGAGGCTGAGACAGAAGGCTATCAAGTGTGACATGCATGCAATGTACAACTCTCAACAGATCTGTCCCACAGCCACTCAACACAGCTCTGGCCATCCAGGCTTGCAGTGCTCTGCCCCTGCTTCATAACCAACACACAGCCTGCACAGAGTCAAAATTGCTTAAGTCACAAACGACACTGTGTTGATTTTTCTCGNAAATTCAGGACAAAAAAGTACTACCACATTAAATTCTAATGTAATTTATAGTAATATCATGCTCTGCATTTGACTTACCATTTAGATTTTAATCTTTCATTTTCAGAAGCATCCAGCAGCTAAGAGAGAGGGCAAAATTTTTGTTTCTCAAAGTAGTGGCTTAAGTTCCAGCAAACTCAAGGGGATTTGAGTTCATACTCAGTTCAAACTTTTGTTCTTTGCTGAGAAATAATACACTTTTTTTTGGCAAAATTAAACGTTATAGGCTAGAGCATGATGTTGCAGCAAGGAATGAATTCCTTAACAAGTTGCACAGCAGAAAAATGACAGAAAACACATAATTTTGAGGATAAAAATCCAACAAGTGTTTCCTATAGTGCTCTGTCAGAAAACTGTGTTTTAGCTTGTCTGAAATTAGTTTCACCATTTCTGTGAAGGCTAAAGGATTATGTATGTCATTGAGCCTATACATCACAAACAGGTATCTATGTTATTTGTTGAAAGAATAGACTTGGTTTTTGTAGTATCTTCTCAGCTTTTAATCACAGCTACATGTCCATGATAAAATTATTTTTTATTCAAAGTGTACAAAATAGTAGATTTCTTTCAAAAGGCTTAAGGAACCATGATTAAATGCCAAACTTATTAGGAATCACAAGAAAAAAAATACTAAATTTCTCAAATTGCTACATTAATGAGAACTTTGCAATATAAAAAAGTTTAATATTGAAGTATTGCATGTGCAGAAGCGAACTGATAGAATTTATCTGTGTTAAGTGCCAACAACTATGAATTTATTCCCACACAGAAAGTCTTTAACTGGTGACAGGTATTTGAGAAAGGCAGAACACAGGATGAAATTTATTCTCACTTTCTTCGTCTCTGGAGGAGCAAAGGCAATGGAGTGACATTATTTCTTCCTAAAGACATCTTCAGTAGCCTGCTTTGCTTTGATTCATTGCTATTCAATGCACTTACTTTCTATTTATTCCAGTTTCACTGTAGCTTTAGGTAGACAGTAAATCAGCCTCAGCCATTGAACACAGTTAATTGCCTATCTGTGAAACAGGACTGGAAACCTGGCAGATGATAATCACCAATGAAGCAGCAGCAGGACGTGGGAAGACTGGATTTAGGCAGTGATGGGAAAGGTACGAACTAAGATGGGACAAACTTGTATTTAACACAATTCTAAGTATTTCTTTTTGAGATTGACCAAGACATAACAGAGAAACATCCTCATGATTTGGCAAGGCTTCAGTTTACAGAACTGTGCTGCAAACGCCAGAGGCTGAGACAGAAGGCTATCAAGTGTGACATGCATGCAATGTACAACTCTCAACAGATCTGTCCCACAGCCACTCAACACAGCTCTGGCCATCCAGGCTTGCAGTGCTCTGCCCCTGCTTCATAACCAACACACAGCCTGCACAGAGTCAAAATTGCTTAAGTCACAAACGACACTGTGTTGATTTTTCTCGGGAACAAAGCCCAGTGCAATTAATAACAGGACATACTTCAGAGGAAATGATCCAAAGACTCCACCTTTATCCCTTTTTTCCTCTGCCAAAACAGGCAGTTGTAACCTGCTCTGCACTCCCAGCTGCACCCACATTGCCAGGGCTATTGTCCTTTCTATAAATCCTCAGTCTTTGAAAAGAGTCATTTTTAAAATTCTCTGGCAGCAGAGATGTCAAGCCCCACTTCACCCCACAGAGCTGCCACAGTGCACTCCATCCAGCCTGCCACACATGGGCTGCTCTCACCTTGTGTAAATCTCAGCCTCTGTTTCAGACCAAGAAAAATGATGTCACATTTCTAAAATAAATTAATCCACATTGAGGGAGAGCAGTTTGGCAGAAAACACCTCTGATGACAACACAGCAGTACCTGAGCTATGAAAGGTTGCAGAATTCATTAGACTTGCAGGTTGCTGGAAACAGATTTAATAAGAACAGGCACTGACGCTGTGTTTTGAGTGCTAATAGCACATCAGTTGGCATAAAACTGCCACAGCCTCAAGTGCCAAAATCTGTTTACACCTGAAGCTCACCTGCACTGGTCAGCCCTCCCCTGCTGTCGGTTCAATGCTGGCACCAGCTGATGAAGAACCATCAAACTCCTGTTTAGAAAGGGGCTCCAGAACAGAGACATGAAATGGGAAGCTACATGCAAACTCCAACATGAAAGCATGATGTTCATATGAAACTAGGCAAGACAGCTGCCTTTTTAAACTTTTGCATTTTGATCCTGTTTTATGACTACTTGAGGTTTCAGTCCATTTTTCAACACAAAAATAAGATATTACATTTTGTAAGTTCAGTACATGCTTCTCACTTATAATTTTCCTTACTCCATGAGTTAAAAGAGATAACTTAAAAGACAAGCTCCCTGTACTAGAAGGCTACAGAAAATCAGTTTTTGCACTGAAGTTCCTTCTGACTAACCTGCACAGAAAGCAGAGTTGGAACTCTTCCTTCCTCCCAGCTCCAATCCTGCTGCCTTGACATCAGCCTGCAAGTACCTAGCCACAATTAATACATGGTGAGACAGCACAAGATTACTTCAGTTTCACATATCCCAAAAGAACAGTTTTGGAAGATGTATGAAAAGCTACATCCCTTCTGAAAACCTGTCCTATGTTCTGCAGAGGTAAACATGTGCTCAGTCCTCTCATCTTTACCTCAGCAGATAGGCTACTCCTAGAAGGCAAGAAAGCTTTGCAGAAATTAAATGGGTTGTTGATACTGAAAGGGCAGAATACAACTACATTTTCATGTGAGCCAGTAAAGAGCAAGAGTGCAGCTGTATAAAGTTTTCATAGGAGAGAAGACTGGCTGTAGATCGTTGGGAATAGACCTGATAGAACAAGGCTAGAGGAATGGTACTATGTCCCAGAAAACATAGGTAAATGGGGTACTAGACTCCCCATAAAGAGATATTTTTTATTTATTTATATTTTTAAATTCAGGCCAGGAATTCCAGTAGAGCTGCTGGAACTCTCCCAAAGAAATTCAATTTTATGTCTCATCAGGAATGTAACCCTCATTTTCAAATGAAGCTCAGTCTGCCCTGTGTACTCTGTCTCAGTGCCCAAGGCAGCCCTGGCTTAATTCAGTGACATTTGGAAGATTGGTTTAATAATGCCACATATAAAGAAACTCATTAACCAAGTGTCATTTACACTAGAAATGAAATAACTCCCTTACAGGCTCCAAAAGCTTATACTTGCTACACATTTTAAATTAATTTGGCAAGAACAAAGCAGTTTGAGTGAGGCAGGTTGTTCCCTACTAAATGTCATTTTTCTATAAGGTGGCCAAAACCAAAAGCTGCATTTCATGCACCACATGCAGAGCAATGAATCATGACAAGCTCTCCACATATGAACACCAGAAAACTAAATTACAGGTTCCCACAAATTCCTTGTAACTACCTCTTCAAACCAGCTGCTCGAAGAGTATCTTTCCTTAAGCTTACAAACAGCTACAGGAGAGGGAGACAGACAAAAGGAGACAGACAAAACCGAAGTTAAAAATGTAATGAAAATTATTCTTAATTATTCTTCCAATTAGAAATAGCATCAAAAGCAGAAACTGGTAAGTAGGGAAGATAACTGATGAGTGGAGTCCTGGAAAACTTGAAGAAATAAAGTTATAGAAAAAAATGCAAGAGTGAGAATAACTTTGTCCCACACATCAATCCTAAAGACATCTTCAAACACATACTTGACAACATGCTTGACCACAGCCTGAGCACACACATTCCTCCAAGGACCCCGAGGCTGGCTGTGCCCAGGAGCATTGGAAGTGCTGGATCAGGGACAGGCTTTCCCACCAGAGCAAAGATCCATGCTCCCGGATCTTCATAGATTCATAGATATTAGGGGTTGGAAGGGACCTAGAAGATCATCTAGTCCAACCCCCCTGCCTGAGCAGGGTCACCTAGACCAAGTCTTGTGAGCTTCGGGCAAATAAACCACTCCACGTTTGAAGAGACAGTGAAAGATGAACATAGAGATGATGGATAATTTGGATAGGCAAGTTTTACATGATCCTGTATCATCTGCAGTGCCTTCCTCATGCTGGTGTGATGTCCTCCAGCAGGTGGGGCAGGTGACCAGCAGAAGAATTTGTTTGCTGCCAGCAAACTGCATTGCGACTCGTTTTCTTGTAGTGCACATGCTGTGCCAGAGAAGTTAACTGCTCCAGGGGAGCCTTCTGGGTCACCAGTTCACCTGCTTCCAGGGAGATGAGCCCTGGCCTGTGCTGGGAGACCTGCCTGCTTTCCCACTAGGATAATATATTCTGGGGATGAGACCCTGCCACCAGAAAAAGTTGGGATAGCTTTGCAATTATTCATGGACAGAATTTTGTGCTGAAAATATGGCTGGAGCACTGAATGCAACGAGCATCAAAGATCCCAAAGCACAAGGCTGCTGAAGAGCCAGCAGCAGATCAGCAGCACAGACCACAGTGCCTCTAGAGATTTCCTACATGCAGCAGGGTACTGCAGTGGTGTAGCCACATCACAGGGCAGTTCACAAAAGCAACCAAAAGAAGCCAAAACACATACCAAGTTAGTCAAGAGGAATGGTTAAGCTGTTTTCTGGTGCTGTTTGTAGTGAGTTTTTAATCAACTCCAATACCTAAATAAATATTCATTCTTAAAGAATCACAAGAGTATCTGTATCAAATGCATTCCACAGTTGTTTTCTGATTATTGCCTTGCTTACTGTATTAGGATGAACAGTACTCAAACAGTAAAGTACTTCTGTTACAACATTCTGTAAAACATTGTTTTGTGGAAAATCCACACATCCAAACACTAACAATTCCAAGATTTTTATACAATGCACTTAGGTGTCATCTTCCACCCAGGTTCAGCATTACATACTTCAGAAATGAATCAAAACCTTGAATACACTTGAAACTGTGCTGTAAATACCTTGTTCCATCTCAGAGGGAAGTGGGAAGAATCTTCTTGTGAAAAATCAAAGCTGATCACCTTAGTTACCAGAGTCTGAAATGTAAGATGTGGCAGAAAAGGCCTGATACTGATTTCCACCCTCTTAACAAGTTTAACTTAATTCAGTGATGGGCACTAGGAATGTTTGGTTTTGGTTTGTTTTTTTTTACATGAAGGCAACCATAACATATTTTAAAATATTTTTCTTATGATCACCTCTCACACACACTCTTATCTGGAAAGCAGTTTTCACAATATTAATAACCACTGCAAAACTTCCTTACCTACAGAGACCTGAACAGTCACAAGGAGGTTACAATCCACCATTAACCACCTCAATTTGTGTCCTGTAACACAACTGTAACTAACTGGACAGGATGATGTTCCATCTTCCTTTGGCAGCATGTGGGTAACTTACCATGAGTGACCATGACCTGATGTAGCCCATGTTTGGGTCAGACAAGGTCTCCAGAGGGAAAAGGGGCTACTGTAACAGGACAGGACATTTACAGACCTGCTTGTGGGTCCAATTAGTAGATCCAGTTGCATAACAGCCACCTATTTGTTACAACATGAACCATTTCTCAAGCAGTAGTTGCCACAGACTAATGCAAGAGACTGAAGCAGAAGATCATCACCCTTTATAAATTCACTGATTGACAGGCAGTACCTGGGGAGGTTTAAGCTAAATCAGAATAGAGTGGAAGAGGAGCTGCACATCAGCCATGACCATCCCAGCATTAGACAGATACCTTCTTGATATTCACCTGCTTTTGATTTTACATTTGAGACAGCTGATTTCCCAAGTGATCTTGTGGCTGCTCTTCTTTACAAAGTATAAATACTATTCCATTGTTGTAGAGAAGAAATACAGCTGTTTGTACACACATCTTAGCAGCAAGTCCTTGACAGAACACTGCAACATGAAACTACAGAGCCAGTGCACACAGAGCACTGATGGAGCTGAAGGCCAGGAAGCCTCTGCTAAGAAAGGAAATCAGTTAATGTGATTTTCTCACTAGAACTTGTGTAAAACTGAACTCATATCAACTGGATAACCAGAATCATGTGACATGCTTTCATACAACTTAAAGAGTTTTCTGGGTTACAAACTGTACTTATATTTGCTGTATTTAACTGAAGCCATCAATATATTGAATAGAATAGAGCACATCTTATTAATATACAGAAACAGCCCTGTTGGATGACATGTTGCCAACTCTTTTTCAGAAGCTGAATATATTGAAGAGTAGAATTAAGACACGAGTGAGAACACACAAGGTTTTGGTACTTATATTTATGTTGGTTTTATAGCTTTTTTGGTTTCTTTAGGAAACTCCTGCACAGTGAAAGGAATGAAGAATTCCAGAAGAGCGTTGACCTCTGTCACTTCCAGGCTGTATTCTGCTGCTATTTTCTCTGCAGTCCATATTTGAGGATGAAGTTTATGATTATTAAGAAGTGTCACAGCTTCCACAATGGAAATTCTGCCTTTGGAAACTTTCTTAACATCCAGATGTCCCAAGTTGCCTAGTTTTGTAAGTCTCTTTTCCTGCAGTTTACATGGAAGATGTTCACCACCTCCATCTTTTACCTAATTGTGGGAAGGAAAACAAAAAGAGCTTAACAGCAGCTCCATTTACTGTGCACACTGTAGCAGCCAAGCTGTTTTCCTGAGTTTGGTATTTCCTGTTAGCTTTCCCCATTTCCACAGCATTACAATAAAAATGCTTAGCCAGCCTTGCTTCTTGATACCACAAAAATTGCCAGTTTTTTCACAGCCTTTCTACTTATTACATCACCCCCCCACCCAAATTCTGAAAAGCTGCCATCCATTGAACTCCACATGTTGTACAGACTCAGCAGCCCTGCACACAAAGCAAACTACAGGCTTTCTT
The DNA here is from genome assembly GCA_013401355.1 of Ceyx cyanopectus. NCBI lineage: Eukaryota > Metazoa > Chordata > Aves > Coraciiformes > Alcedinidae > Ceyx > Ceyx cyanopectus. Next base: position 47,540 of record VYZU01003094.1, read on the forward strand.
GGCCAAACATAAATACAGATAAACTGATATTTGGTAGTGATTCACATAAAGGGAAAAATACCACAAATTGGTATCCTTCTTATGGTAACACTGAACACCTTCTTCATTTTGTTTCTCTCCCCTCCTTTTCATTTTCACTTTTGGCTTTTTCTCAAATCTCTCCTGATAAGCTTATAAAATAATACTGAAAGATACTGAAATTAGACCTTCAGCACTTCAAGATAGATACCTAACCTCTATTATTAAAATGAAGGAGAATCTGCAGAAATCTGTTTGCATGTTCAAATCCTTTTAGTCTTGAATAAAAGGCACTACAAAAGTGGCATATTAGAAAGACTTAGGAACTTTATTATAGAACTTTTGTTACTGAATAAAACAATCCAATAATGCAACAGATAAAACACACAAACCATAGTGTACCATGGTGGAAAAGAGGGAGTCTGAGCCCCAGTCTGAAATTTAGTGGAAGGGGTGTTCTTCACCTTCCAAGTCAAAGACTGCAGCTATTGCAAATGAGGAAACTGATCACCACATCCATGTTCCCACAGTAATCCCATCATCTTTTATTCTAACTCACTGGCAAACTCCTGCATCTTTGCAAAACACCAGTCAACTGTACTTCTGCCCCAGAGGAAGCAGAAGGGGGAATTTAGGTGAAAACCAAAGTAAGATCAACGTGACATTAAAAAGGAAGACCATGTAGGCATTTAAAGGTTGTACAATCATAATTTATCACATGTTCAGGACCCAAGGTCAAACACAGTCAGTGCTACCGGCATGTAAGAGAGTAATGAAAACATCACTTTTGTCTATAAAAAAAGGTGGCTTTTAGGCACTAACAAAGCATTTTTCTTGATACCAAGTTTGTCCTGAGTTTCAACACCACAAAGCTGATGCTGCTATTCCCCCTGCAGAGACACACTTTCTAGGAGAGACATACTCACCTGCACAGGGGGATCTCTTGACTCAACATAAACATCTTTTAACAAGGTGAGGAGCCTGTCGTCTTTTCTGTAAATTTCTTCTCGTATCTCTGGGTGGTCTGGAGATGAGGAAGAGAAGAAGAAAAAAAGAAAAAAAAAGACAGATCTTAATCAAATTGTTTCCTTTTTCTTAGTTCTGCCAGCTTCACTGTGTCCCCAGAGTAACTGCACAAGAGGTTGAGGGGAAACACAAGGAAAAGGTTTTTCCCAGTGAGGGTGCCAGAACCTGGCAGGGGCTGCCCAGAGAGGTTGTGGAGTCTCCTGCTCTGGAGACATTCCAGACCCATCTGGATCTGTTCCTGGGTGACTTGGTCTAGGTGCCCCTGCTCTGGCAGGGGGGTTGGACTAGATGATCTTCTAGCTCCCTTCCAGCCCCTGACATTCAGTGATTGTGTGACCTCCAGCACAAAGGTGCATCTCCAGGTGGTTTCCTTCACCCATCAGCCCCAGCGTTCACAGCACCACTTCGCCCATAGGGCGGCCCGGCGGAAAGCAGAGCCCCCGCTACTGCAGCCACGGTGTGCAGAGCCGCCTCCTACCAGCCTCGGGACCCAGCACATACCAAGTCCGAGACGGCCACGGCCGCCTCCAGCAACCACCCAGCAGCCGCCGCCGCCTGCGGCTCCCGGCATTCCCCGCGCACCCAGCCGCCCCCCGCACCCAGCCGCCCCGCTCTCAATGTCACCCGCCCCGCACCACGCTGCGGCCCCGCCGCTCGCCGCCGACCCAGCGCCTCGCCCCGCGCAACAACTGCTTCCCCCCTCCCGTGGCTCGGAACGGCGCCAGACCCCCGGACACCGCTTCCCCCGCGGCGTGACGCTGCGGCCCCGCCAGCCCGGCGCTCACCGCTCAGCTGGTCCAGCCGAGAAGTGCGGTGCCGCGGAGCGGGGGTGGGCTTCTCCTTGCTGATCTCCCGGCGGGCCCGGTTCTCCACGTTGAAAGTCCGGAACACGCGGGTCAGGCGGCCTCCCATCGCCGCCGGCACCGCTGCCGCCGCCGCCTCCCGCACCGCGCCTGCGCCAACGCGCAGCGCCTGCGCGCAGCCCGGCGGCGGGGAAAGAGGCGCTGGGAGGCTGGGCGGCATCGCAGCTGTGTCGGAAACCAACAAAACACACAAAACAGAGGAAAATCACAGACGAGAAGATTATATTTTTTATGTCACAGCGCTCCCGGAGGTGTTTTCTTCCCGGGGTGTGGCGAGGGGCGGTGTTTGGCCCCGAGTGGCTTTTCCAAACGCGTGGGTGAGCGGAGCCCCGGGTGCGATCCCGCGCTCCAGGAGGAGGCGGGACCCGGCGAGTCCCGTGGGGAGCTGCCGCAGGCGGTGCCTGGCTCAGCGCTGCCCCTTAGTTGTACCTGAGGGGTGAACCCCCCGATGTGTGAGTGGCGCGCTGCCTTTGTCAGAGCGGTGACTCTCGGGGCGAGTTGGGACAACCGAGGGGAGACGGGGCGGCGGGGATGGGGGTCGGGCCAGCGCTTGTCATTTCCACCTTCAGTACTGTGTTTAGTTCTGGGCGCCTCACTCCAAGAAAGACATTATTGAGTTGCTGGAGCGAATTTAGGGAGGAGCAACTGAGCTGGTGAAGGGTCTGGAGAACACGAAAGGAGAGGCTGAGGGACTTGGGATTTAGTCTGGAGAAGAGGCTGAGGGGAGATCTCACTGCTCCCTACAGCTGCCTCAAAGGAGGCTGGAGGTGGATGCAGCCTCTTAAGTAAAATAAAGACAGGACTAGAGGATATGGGTTGAAGTTGTACTGGGGAGGTTTAGACTGGATATGAGGAGGAATTTCTTTACTGGAAGAGTAGTCAGGCTCTGGAACGGGCTGTCCAGGGAGGTGGTGGAGTCACCATCTCTGGAGATACCCAAAATACATGTAGATGAGGCACTTCAAGGACATGCTGTAGTGGGATTGTGGGGTATTGGTTTGTTGGGTTTGGTTTTTTTTGAGTGGGATTGATGACTGGATGCTCTTAGAGGTCATTTTCAACTGCAACAGTTCTGTGATCCCATCTGCAGATCTATCCTTAGCCCTTCTCCTGTTGCTAATGTATTGATAGAAACATTTTTCAGTGTTTTTTATGATAGTAGCCTGATTTAAGTTCTAGTTGGGCTTTGGCCCTTCTAATTTTCTCCCTGCATAACCTCATGACATCCTTTTAGTCCTCCTGAGTTTTCTGCCCCTTCTTCTGAAAGTCATAAACACTTTTTATTTTTCCTTTTTTTTTTCCCCAAGTTCCAGCCAAAGGTCTCTGTTCAGATTTGCTGTCTGTAGAAGGATAGAAACATGGCTTTAACAAATCTGTGTTCTCTGGTAATAAACATACTGACCCTACCTTATTTTAGGCACTGCATGTTAAAAAAGATAAGTGATATTAGTGATAATAGGAACATGGATGCTGTAAAATCTTCTGGACTCAGACTGGTAGCAAGTTTAAATATCGGTAGTCAATTACTTGCTGACTAAACTTTACAAGATTTGATAGTTTTCTAAGTGGTTAGCCTAGCTGGTGCAGATATAATGATAAAATTCACACAGATGCCTTTTGTGGCTGTAGCACTTTGACGTGCACTTCAGCATTTCTCTGAGATATATTCTTATTAATCTGCCAAATTTGGAAATTAATATTCTCCCATCAAAAGCTAAGAACTGCCAACCTCTGGGATCAAACTCCACACAGCACTTCTGTCTCTGTTAAGCCTGAATGTGACTAACACTGCTGTAATATCTACTGACAGAACAATAAATTCACCAGAAGGCAGGCAGTTAAAAATAAAGAGTGATGTCATGCTCTGCCTGTCACTTCCTATCACTGAGGATGGCACAAGACTGTTCTTTTTATGTATTAGGAAGCATCAGAAGTACGAGATTTTTATTCTGAAGAATCTTTCTTAGCCTGTAGTAAGCAGAAGAACTGAGATTAAAGCCCTTTTATTTTATTTTTAGTTTTTCTTGATAATTTGGTATTTTACCAGTGTGACCATGTTGGTATTAAATATCAGTAATTAAGAGCTTAAAATTTTGATTTCCCTTCCCTGTATGAAGTATCTGCAGGTGTGATTATTAAAAAATTGATAGTTCCTCAAAGTATAAAAAATGTCTGTATTCAACTTATCCAGTGTTACAGATGGGATGCATTTTTCTTGAATCAGGAGCCTGAATTTTTCCAAGGAATTTAAAAATAACAATAGAAATAAATCAGTTCTCAAGTAGCCCTTTAACAAAACAGCCTATGAGAAGAACACACTGTCCAAGTTCATGTGTACCAGCAACCTGTTCTCAACCACAGGCAGCATCAAACACATCAGAGAAAAATGCTGTAACTTGCTCAATATTGAAAATTCCCTTTAGAGCAGGGAGATTAGGCATGTTTGGCATTAACTTGTTTTGCTATGAAATACTACTAAGCTTTCTCTGCTGTCTTTATTATTGAGAAAAGCAGGAATTGGAGAATTGGTCCAGATGTGCAGGTCATCTCAGTCTTTGTTTAGTAATGGGTCCAACTTGAGAATTAAGAAGAAGCAGGTGGGTTTTGCTACATGATCACCTGGGACTGACCAGAGGTGGCCAGCAGAGGAAGATGAGGTGAAGGTGAAGAGCAGCAGCACAGGTTTATGTTCGATTCTGTCCCCATTTTCTGCCACTGAGCCTGTTTGCTCTTATTTTTGTTGCTGTTTGTTCATAATTTGTGTCAGTCTAAAGGGATACTCTAACAAATCAATGTATAATTAAGATGCAGAGAATTGAGTCCTCTCTTCTGATTGCTGGTTTCCCAGTGAATACAATGAGAGCATTGACCCCTTTGTCCCTTATCACAGCAGCACCAGGCAGACCCAGAGAACAGAGATTAGCAGGAACTGATGATGAGCCAAGCAAGAATGACTGTCCTGCAACTCTGTGAAGACAAACTCAAGACAGATGGACATTTAGATCTCTGCCTTTCAGTGATTTCTGGTTGTTCTGTTACTTCATTTACTTTGTTTCTGTGTTATTGCTTTCAACTGATCTGTCTTTTAGTGGTTCTAGTATTTACAAACACATGGAAGGTTTTTGCTTAATTGCAGGCTGTGATCAGTGTTGCTGAACACTTGCATCTTTTCAAGGCTAGGTGGCTGCAGTGCTTTATTTAAAGGAGTTTTTGTCAATTCCTTAGGTAGATGAAGTTTATGGAAAGTGCATCAAGCTCAGTTTACAGGTTTACACACCATCCCAGACAGGTCACTAGTTCCTTGTCAGATAACATTTAATTTCAAAGACATTACATTTCAACTTTCCTCTCTGTGGCTTGGTATACCTGACGCCTTCTTCTGTAATTTTCCTGCCTGATTTTTGTATCTCAATTAGCAGGTTACTTTGACTTCGAAGGGCACAACAGAAAACTGCATAGCAAAGCATATTATTTCCTATTTTATTCCCATACTGACATCCACAATGCTAAAAGCAACATACAAAAAAGGAACCCCTCTATTTACTGCTTCTAACAGGGATTGCTCAAACAAATCTTTGAAGACCATTTTCTCAGCATGATGAACTCCTAGTTTTCAGTAAAGCACTGATTTAATCTTCAAATTCACAGAATCATAGAATGATTTGGCTGGAAGAGACCTTTAAGATCATCAAGTCCAGCCATTAACCCTACACTGCCAGGGTCCCTAGGAGAAGACAAGAATCTACATTTGAAATTGATCAAAAATTTTCTGGCTTGAGGTGTGATCCAGTGAAGGTCAAGAAGTAAACTCCTGAGGGAAGATTTTCATAGTTCTCTACTCTTATCTACTACAGGGTTATGTTTGTTTGTGCTCCATCTTACTCTGAAGTATCTTGTGGAAGCCACATTTAGAGACAATGTGTATTCATCTTGCTGATCAGGGGAAAATAGATTTATTCTTTACTTTCTTCAGTTACCATAAAAGAAGATGTTTAATTTGATTTAGGAATAATCCAGTATGGATTAGTGTAACACAGTGCAGAAAAATTCCTGTTGTAACAGGAGGAATGTCCACTACAAAGGATTTGGTTTACATATAATGCAGTAGTACCCCTTAATATGTGGAAAGAACATCTGGGGTTAGACTGGTTCACAGAGCAGGGTGTAGTTAAGAGAAATAATGCTGTATTGTTTTAATTGTGCATTATTTCTAATTAGTATGCTATATGTACAGCAATGCAGAAAATGAATCACACATTCTAAATGAATACAGGTCTTCTGAGCCTTTTTTCACTTGTATTTATCACCATTTACCTGGGAGTTAACATAGATGTGCATTAGAGAAACAAGAAGAGGCTTCAATACCAACACATGACCACCAGTATTAGAGTTCAACTGGAAATTTCTATATCAAGTTAAAGAGCCCTTTTGTGTGTCTCCTCTTTCCACAGCATCAAGAGTATGGGGTCAGCATGTTGAACAGATGAATTCTGAACAATCACATTTGCTAATTATCTAGAGAAACAGTGTCTAAATATGTAAGTGTCAGGTTGCTCTGGGGGCTACTAAAATAGACCATTAAAGAGGTCCCAAAATATTTAAAGAAGTACCACCTCTGTGTACTGAAAGTTAATTTTTAGATTGTATAATAAGGACATGATTAAGCTTCAAGACTCCAGCATTATAACACAGAGTTACTGAGACTTCTTGAAGGCAGAGTTCTTTATGTCTTTGGGATTGAGAGTGAGATACCACACTCAATATAGTGTAAAAACAGTGTTCTTGAGGAGCATCAGTTCAGAAACTATATAGGGACTAACTTACTTTTTGCCTAAAAAGCTGAAAGTCATCAAGATGTCTTTGGTTGATAAACAGTTTTTCAGGATGACTCATGTTTTTCTAATAAGGAATTTATTTCTCTGTAGAAGGCTGTAATGAGTGATAACTGGTACATTTCACATGCACAAAACTGCTAGACCTTATTTCCAGTAATTACTGACAAAAATTGCTCTGAGCTCTGCTCTGTGGGACCATACCTCAGCATCTAACTGTTGTCTTAAGATGATGTTCTCTGCTGTACCTGTAAGTAGAAGAACTTTCAGCCTGGTGGAGGATGGAGACTTTAAATAACATCATACACTGAGTTACTCCAGAGGAAATGTCTGTTGGCCTGTCAGAATTATGACAGGCAAACTTCTCAGGTTAGAAGATCAAGTGGAAAGTACCACTGCAATTTTTAAAACAGTAGTTAAACCTTTTGCTAAATTATTTTTTTTTCCAGTTGTGTTTTGTATTTCTGAGGCATAAATGAATAAGATGGGGTTTTTTAAATGCAGTGTATAAATGGAAAATAGAGAGTAAAAGACTAAAGTATAGTAAGCAAATGCATAAGTAAAAGCTATTATGAAGAATTTGGAAAACTATGAAAGTGTGTCTTTTGTTTCCTAAGTAGTTGAACTCTGAAAGATTTAAATGGTCATACTTTTTGCAGTTTAGCACTTTATTAATGAATTATTTGCATTTAAGAGAGGGTTATACTCAAGTTTTCTTTACTGGTCCTGTAGACTGAGTTGGCAACAATATTGGTTTTAATGCTGGAGTTTGAGTGTGTCTGATTTTGCAGGTTGTTTCCACTGTGATACCCAGGTGATGCTTTCAGTGGCTTTCCTGAAGGAATCTTGCTCATTTGAGTCCTGTTCCTTTCAAGCATTATATATAACCTTGTTTTTTTCCTCACAGCAGGGAACAGGAGATAGTTCCCATGCTCAGAGCCTCAGGCCCCCAACAGACAACAGTGACACACACAGGCAGTGGTGCTGTTAGTGCTTTTATGGACAGGAGGGTGTGTTGTCATCTGTAGCCCCTGCTGTCACCAGCCAAATGTTTCTGTTTAATAACTTCCATAATCTGTCCCCTCCCTGCTGCTTTTTCTCTCCTCCTCTCAGATGTACAGAGCTACCCCTGAGACAACTCCCAGTCCTCCTGGCTTCAGATGAGATTATTCAGCTACCACTCCAGGCTTCTCATTGTGGTGAATGATTTGAGCAATGACTTCTGTGGTTTCAGATTGGAAAAAAAAAATAAAAAAGGTATTTGACTGTAGCTGGAATGCAACTAGGTTATCATTCCTACTAACCTGAAATGGGATTCAGACTTTTTCATACATCAGAGGTGCCTCTTGAAAGTTAGATGCAGCCCACAGCCCACTTTTAGTGTCTTCTGTGCCATTATGACTTGCTGTCTGTCTGAGCAGACACTGTGCACAAGCTCCCTGGCTTCCAGAGTGGAATCCATCATCCTGAAATTACCTCCAAGTACCTTTTTGTGTGCTTAACAGGAGCAATTTAAGGCTGAAATCTCATAGTGCATTGTCTCTGAAGGAAAATCCTTCTTCTGCCAATACCTACCTCTCACCCACCTTGCAAGAATTCTGTCTGCCTGGAATTTCAGCTCAATTCTGCCTGTGCAGAAAACCATTCCCTTTTTTTTTATTTTTTAATTCAATGTGTTCTACCTGAAAACACAAACCAGCTTATAAATTGCTTATATATATGCTACAAAATAAAATAGGTCAAGGAGAGTTCTTTAGCCCTCAGCTCAGTTAGCACACAAAGTCCACATCAATACATATAAAACTTTATTACCTCTTTTTGTCCATAGTTTTACATCCTGTCCCCCAGCTGATGGTTACTACAGTGACATTCAGGTGGTGTTAGCAACTTGTGTAAGCACACCTCTGTTTGTGTACAGGTTTGGACAGGTTAGCCTAGAAACTGCTGGAGCACAGCTGGATGTTGTGATGCTATCCTTGCCATTCATCAGTTCCCACCAAAACCAAGTGTACTGATAAAGTAGTGGTTTTTGCCTCAGTAATTGCAATTTCAGTAGCAGTTTTGTGTATGCTAAATGATTATAATTGTTGGGGTACTTTTTGCAATCACAACCAGGATATCTGTGACAGCAAAAGATTTTAAATTTAAATGAGGACTCAGACACTTTTCTGCATCCTAATCAGGTCATGATTTTTATTTTTTTTTAAATAACACAAAGGCATGAACATTAAAAAAGCAGAATCATAAGAGTACAAGCTATATTTTCCACTTCAGGTTATTAAAAAGTTATACTACCTTTCTACTTTCTACTTCATAGACATTTAGGTGCCTCCATTTGTACAGTTCTTGCAATTTCTGTGTGTTCAATTTTACAGAACCTTAGAAGTGTAAGGGTACTATTATTTTTACATGGTGACCAATGCAGACACAGCTGGGAAAGACCAAGAAACACCTATAACCCCTCCTCTATTTAGTACCCTAAATGGGATTTGGGGGGAATGCCAGGGGTAAATCCAGAATAGTGGCCCTGAAAGCCACTACTCAACTGCTTTATTTTTAATTCCATATTTTTCCAGATATCTATTGTCTAAGATTGTGAGTAAGCAGCACAGCACAGATGTCATATTCAGATCATAATCCAGAAAGTGGCTTAGGGGTTTCAAGACTTTAGCTTCTAAAGTAAGGATGTTACATCTAATTTTTCAGTGAAGGGTGGAGGATTTCTAACCCATTTGTTAAGGATTTTCCCCTTGCTGACTGTATGAAGTGTTAAACAGACTGAACAATCTCTCACATCCTAGCTTTGGGGACTAAACCTGCCTTCTGCTGGTGTGCACCCTGCATCAGATGTGCCAGATTAAACTGACTCCAGATAAAGCAGACTTAAACTGAACTCCAGAAAAATGTTAACTGTCAACATGTGTATCCATCAAATATTCCATTCAAAGTTTGGTGTCTTGGTTTGGTTTTGTGTTTTGTTTTGTGTTTGGGGTGTTTCTTTTTGTTTGTTGTTGTGGTTTGGTTTGGTTATAACACATCTTTGATTTTTTTTGTAGTGATGAAGAGATATATTGTGTTCTGGACTACTGTACCTGTCAAAAAACCCTGGCTTTCAGAAGTTCAGCTCCAAATACAAACATACATAACTATTCCTACACATACTGGGTGGAGTAACTATATCTAAATCTTAAGATAAGGCAAGTCCTGGGTCACATGGAGTAAGCAGTCCAGCTGGTATTTGGTATATACTGTTCCTTGTCTTTCATTATATCAATGGCAGAAGGTAAAGAGGCTGTGGTTCCTCCATGGAACATACACATCAAAGCCTCCATGGAACATACACATCAAAGCCTCCAGTCCCTCTTCCAGAAGCCACATGCTAAATAGAGCAACTACATTTTCAGAGTGCTGGCAGTCAAATGCTTGATGTTAGACATACACCTCCTACTCCACAGAAATAAAAGCTGTGGAGTGTCACAGCTAACATGCCAGACTACTTTGATTTCAACAGTTGAGAGTTGGAGAATGATTTTGTTTAAAGCAGCCCCAGACTAAGCCATGATCAACTGGGAGTAGAGGGGATCTAGAGAAGGGAGATGGAGGAATAAAAACATTAACTGCCAGACCAGCAATTTACCTGCCAAGGGCACTATACAGATTGCTGGAGAGTTTTCTTAGCTCCTTGTCTAACCTCCATGCCCTTTTTTCCTTTCTGCAAATGTTAAGGGCTGCACCCAGAGCTGTTTCAGACCAGTATGTTTAGCAGAGGATGCAGTGTGTGGTCCAGACCAGGACCTTGTGCATCCTGCTGCCTGCCAGGCCTCCTTCCTCCTGTAGGAAATGTCACCTCATCTGACTGAACCTGTTGCATGTGGGACAATCAGGTGACAGCAGTAACCTAGACAACTCCAATGTCACAGCTGACACTACTATTTCTATATCTGCTACCAAGAAGGGAATAGTTACTCCCTCACCTCTTTTAATTTTATTTTGCCCACTGGGTTTCTTTTAAGCAGGTGCTGACATGCAGCTGGTGTTTGTCAGCTCCACCAATAAGCAGAAAACTCAAGACAATGATGAGTTTTTTCCTAGCTGCATTTACAAGGTTAGAGAATGGGATTGTCAATTATTGTCATAATTTTTTTTTTAATAATGTTGGACCTGTATTCTGTTTGTCTGCTTTAGATGCTTGTGGTACTGCCTTGTAAGCTGGAAAATGCTCAGTTGAGCAAACTGCTCAGAGCTCAGTGTAGGGTTTGATATTTTTAACCTTTCAAATAGTGGTGTTTGGTTTACTTTCAAACATAACTAGGATTTGGCTGTGTTTATCTGGCTAATTTTCAGACCATTGAGATAATATGTATCAGCACAGCAAGCTCAAGCTTTACAAATGTAAAGCTTTACAAGTTCAGCTTTACAAATCACAGAATCACAGAAATTAGGGGCTGGAAGGGACCTAGAAGATCATCTAGTCCAACCCCCCTGCCTGAGCAGGATCAAATCAGGCAGAGCAGTGTAAGAGAAAATGAGGGCTGAAGTCTGGATGAGTTGTGCAGAGGCTCTGAGAACAGAAGGTTTACAGAATCACCAATTGCACATGAACAGAGACTGTCGTAAATTGTGGTTATGTGAGAAATTGGCATAAATCATCACAAGATTCAGAATGCATGCTGGGGTCTGAATGGAAGAGTTTCCACTGTGGATAGATGAGTGCTACATGATCCTGACATGGTAGTGACAAGGTTATAATTTCAGGTGTTCTCCAAAAACTAAAAGGAAAAACTCACTTCCTAGCATGGGTGGAACCAGTAGGCACTCCAGTGTTCAGAGGTGCTGGTGACAGGAATTGTGAATTTTCTCTTCCTTTATGGTCTCAGAAAGAGTAACATAGAATTCTGTATCTGTGTTTGAAAACAGCCTCAGTTTTAAGTTCAATCCAGCTGTACCCTGAGGCTGAAACATGGCCATGTGTTGGCAGCAGGGAAGACTGCCATATGTTGCAGGGATAAAGAAATGACACTGATGCCAATCTCTAAAAGTCAGACATAAAAAATACCTAAGGGAGTATATTTGTAGCAATATAAGCTTATATATATATAATAAAAAAGCCTGACAAATCTATATTTAAGGATAATTTTTCTGTCTTTTTAACAGTTACACACATAAAAAAATAGAGTAAATGCTGCAGCCCACCATTTACTATTTTTCTCAGGAGAAATTGTCTGTAATGATAAATCCAGTGCACTTCTCCATTGCACAGGATTGCTTGCTGTCTAGCTCCTGGCTTCCAGTAGCCATAGGACAATTCAATTCCATTCTTTGAATAAGTTCTCATTTATTGACTGGCTTTTACTGAGCATATACTGGAAATCAATAAGAAGATTCTTTTTTTAGCAGCCATTCCATCAGACATCTAAATGAAAGCATGGATGTGGAGACCCTGAATGTTGCTGGCAGCACCATGACATACTCTTTCTTTTTTAAGGTCAGTATAAACTGTTGGTTTGTTGCTCTCTTGGGTGATTTCCAGTGCTTTTAAAATAGTCAATTAGTTTGTTTTAGTGCCAGCAGTACATCAAGAATCTTTGAACAAAAAAGACTGTTTGTATTCTTTATATGCACAAAATAAAATCTATTATAGGACCTATTCTTACAACGTGGCAGTTCCAAACCACATCTACTGCAGTTTAATTCAGAGCAAAATAGCCAACACAAAATATTCTTCCCAATCATAAACCTTGTTTTTTATTGTAAGCACTGAAGCTGCAGTTTCTCATTGCTGAAGGACTGCTACTGATCCTTAAAGATAACTGAGCATCCATTTACCAGTACCCTGAGACACATTTGTGAGATTGCTAAGATGCTGTGAACAGAGAATGGCTTCCACCACCATCTTCTGGTTTTGAGCTGTTGAAAGAAATGATACAGAAATACAATCATTTTGTTTTGAAGCAGATGTTTTACTGCTGACTATGGTCATAGTTTCCAGGAAAACATTTTCTCACCCTGCTGATGGTGGTCTTCAAACTTCTTTTTTTTTTTTGACAATATACCAACAAGTTCTGCTGTATCTCCTGTGCCAGCAGGTCCATCTGGATTTGCTCTGAGGACACTAATTCATTTACATTCTTGGTATATACAAACTTTGCAATTCATGCTGCTTCTTTTAAATTCTCACAGTATTTTTCAGCTGAGAAAAAACACCATTTCTTCCTGTAATTCTTTCTGAGTCAGATAGAGATCTTATATGAATTTTATGGCCCTCCATCTCATCAACCACAGCAGAAAATTTCTTCATGTTATTCTAAAACTGACAGTTTAGTTCCAGGACAATTTTCACTATTAGTGTCAAGATAATTAATGCTCTTCCTAATCCTAATATATGTTCCTTTGTCAACCTTAACAGCTCAGCTTTACTAGCAAATGTCAGTCATATTCTACAATACTTTTTTTCAGACATGTAAGAAAGTTCAGGTGTCAGCAATTTTTTTCCAAGTCAAAAGACATAACTAAAGCAAACACATTAGCTTCTGAACAACTGGTAGATAGGAGGCCACATATAAAATATAAAATATATATAAATGTCAACATCTCTTCCTACTTCAGGCTGTTCTCAGTAGCTGAAACTTGTATTTTATTTAACAAAACATTAACTTCTCCTGCAATTGTATTTGGACAATAGCTTTGTATATCAACAGCCTTCTTATGATATAGTTTTACATCTTTGCTATTAACAGTACTAAGCAAGTGGCCCAGCTGTGCCGTGAAGTTTCAGAGTGGTGTTTTCCAAACTGAAACCCCACATCCTTTCTCATCCATGGGAGCTGTTGTTTCTTGCAGATCTCTCTGTGCTGCCTTCCCCTTGCTTTGCAGATCTGTTCTCATTGTTAAGAAACTCAATGTTTACAGGATTTACAGATGCAAGAGAAACTGTGGCAGTTATTGATGTTTTGAGTCTTGAAGGATTCTGTTAAGGTTTTCTATCTCCTTCCACAAGAGCAGTAGTATATGCAGATGCAGACTCTTCTCAAAGCAAGAGCTGCATATTGTCCAGTTTCTCTAAATTATGTGTGATTGACTAAAAACTAGCCTTTTTTGTTAATTCTCCCAAGTGTTCTTCACAATTACAGGACCAGTTAGAGGGTGGGGGAAGACAAGCTCCTGCCATATCACATGAGGCAAGGCTGAAAGAGACCTGTTATTGAGCAAAGCAAAGCTGGGCACTGCATCCCTGTGAGGATGGCATCCAGAAAAACACTGAGCACACCTGTGTGCAGCAGTTTTATCTCCGAGAGGTGTCCTTCATCACTTGTGCAGTAAGGTTTTTGAAAAGCCACATCAAAATCCTTAATAGGATAACGAAGCTCTGATGCTTTAACATTATAGGATGTAGCACTCAGGCCCTGACCCTGGGAGTGCACCTGCCCTTCTGCAGACCTCTCCTTTTTCAGCCCTATTTCTTCTCCTAAAACCCTCCTTCCCAGCTCCCTAGGGCTGCCCGAGCCGTCCCTGGGGTGATCCCGCCTCTCAGGTGCTTTGCCCACAAACTTACTGCTAATTCAAGGGCTTGACCAGGCCTTCTCCCTGCAGCCCTCCCCCAGGGCCGCGGCCCCGGCGGCCACGCAGCCTTGTGGCGCTGCCGCCGGCTCCCCGGGGGGCAACGGGGGCCGCTGGCGGTCCCCGCAACACCCACCGAGTGACCGAGAACCGGCACCCCGACCCCGCGGCCTGACCCGGCCCCTCCTCCGGCAGGTGCGGCCCTGCCGCTCCGGGCCACCGCTGCGCACTGGGCGGGGCGGGGAAGCTCCTCCCGCTCCAGCACCGCAACAGCCGGGACGGCGGGTTTGCGGCTCGGGAGCTTCTTCGCCGAGGTTTCTGCACTTGTGCCGGCGGAGCGGAGCGGAGCGGAGGGGCGGCGCCAGTAGCGTGCGCGGCCCTGGCACCTGCCGCGAGGTGAGCGAGCGCCCGGGCTGCGGCCGCTGCTGCTGCCCCAGTTACCTCCGCGGGAGCGGGGCGGGAGGGGAGGCAGAGCCGCCGCCGGCCTCTCCACACCGCTGCCCGGAAGGGCTTGCAGGGGTTCGAGTGCCGTGGTTGCCGAGGAGACGGTTCAGACGGCAGCTCCGACCCTTGGGGCGTCCCTGGGGAGCGGTCCCGCTGGCCCTCGGCTTAGCGAGACTCCGACGTAGGAGGCGGTGGAGGACGAGCCAGAGCCCGGGGCGGGGGGGGGTGGCTGCGGGGACGGCGAATCCCGTTCTCCCCGGGGTTGTGCGGGGACGTGCTCCAGGTGCTCGGTTTGTGGTGGGTTCTTAAAACATGGTTCTGCTGCCTCGAAACGGCCGCTGAAATGCGTCTCCTTACTTCGTGCGAGCTGTTCTCTTCGTGCATCCAGATTTGAAGCCACTCGTTTGAGTGATTAAAAAAAAAAAAAAAAAAGAGGTTTTCCTTCTTCTCCAGCGTTTAGAGATGTGAGAGCTCCCAGCTGGAAAGGAACTGGGCACCTCGATTGCTGGCAGATTAAGCCGACAGCCCTCGGAATTTCAAAGATACCTTGCTCAGGGTGGGGAAAGATTTGGTTCTCATCACTAAATGCCTTAGTTGGTCAATCTGGAGCAATTGTATTTGTATATATATATATAAATAATATAAAAGCGATGGGGTTGTGCGATGCTGAAGGTTGCCGTGAGCCTCCCAGGGCACCAGGTGAGCTCAGCCGCGGAGCGAAGCTGGTTTGTTGTGTACAGGTGGAGTCCGACTGGCGGTTCACACAGGTAACGGTGATGAGCAGGGTTCTCAGCACCGTGCGCTTCAATAAAACGTGAAAGAAATGAAGCTCGTTTAGAACTCAGTGCCGTGAGATAAACTGCAGAGGTTGATCTTGGCAAGCAGTGTGTTTATATATATATAGATATGTATATAAACCTTGTTGTTTGCTTTTGTAGGGGTAGGAGGATATCTTACAAATGTTTTGGGTTAGCCTCAGTTGTGTAAATGTTAATGACAGCATTCGCTGGGTCATGAAAAGACCAGGAGTAGACCCAAAGGTCCCAGGGCTGTGAACTGCAGTGCACAGAATTATTGTAGCCTTGCCAGTTCCTGTTGGTTCTGGGATCTGCCTCTGAGAAGCTGTTGGCAGGGGCAAGGCCTCTGAGGGGTGTTCAGCAATTGCTTAGAGTTTTTATCTGATCACCAAGTTTGCTGTTTAACCAGATGCTACAGAAATCCAGCAGTGCACTGAACAAATAATATTGCTAACACAGATGCTGAAAAATCTACCAATATATAGCTACTCGGTCAGATGTCTTTGTTCTGTTCAAGTTTGCACATGCTTAGAGAGAAATTTTTACTTATCTCTGAAAGTATTCCAGAAAACTCCTTTTATCTTTTGTCTGCTTTTTAGATAGTGAATAATTTGACAGTATCTGTAAAGCACTTTGCAGTTGCTATATATGAAGTACTCTGAATACTCTGAGAAACAGGGATAATGAGCTCTTGGTTTGGTACACTAACAATAATGTAGTCATACCAATTAACACCTCTTAATCAGGTGTTCTTTTCTTTTTTGGTGCTTACAGTGTTCATAGAAAATATAATTGTATTTTGTTGTTCGTACGAGAAACAAAACTCCCTTTTATTTATTGTATAAGCTGACGTGGAGAAAATGTGCATTTGGGTAACTATTGGGTTTGGTGTATGTGGGGGGAAATAGTACTTGTAATATTTAAGAGTGATCTCAGTTTTTGTTGGGTTTTTTTGTAATGATCCAGTTGGATTTGCAGGTATATCTTGCATTCCATTCCAAGAGAGAGAAAGTAATGTTAGGGAAAGCAATTTTAATATGGAAATTGAGGTAGTGTTTAACACTTCATAGGTCAGCATGTGCTATGAACATCACAGAAAATGAGATTAAGCATTGTCTTCACTGCTGGAAAACCGTGTGATAGTCTAAAAGTAAAGATGACTATGAAGAAATTAGATTTCTGGATATATTTTGTTGAAAGCAAGCTTGGAAGTGACTGAACTTACATTGGCCCTGAGCAGATAGTGTAGAATCTTCCCTTGGACCATAAACTCAAGATTCCACAAGGTGATGTAGCTGGACAGTATTTGAGTTCATCTTCTCCATAAGGACATGAAAGCAGCTGTGTTTGAAATGGCAACTCCTGTTAAAAACTGTGTATTGCTAAATTAATTGTGAAGTGAATTTGGCATAGAATTTGAACAAACAATTTGAGTCACACCAGGGAAGGTGATTGATTTTATTTTATTTTTTTTTTTCCCGGATCATTCCCTTTTACTAAGGGGAGCAAGAAATTTACAATTTACAGTAAGAAGTATGTTTGAAACAGAAATGTAGCATTCATTTAAAAAGTAGGTTTTTTGTTTTCTGCATTTTTAATTCATTGCTTCAGCCTGAAAAAAATCAGAATTTGATTCAATGTGGCCTCTGATAAGAAGATGCTATAATATAGCAAAAGGCATGTATTGAACATGAAATTCATGACACTGCTGTGGTGGTTTTAATCCACTCTGCTGACTGGAAGATGATTGACTTAATGGCCAAGAATGACAGTAATTTAGCTACAGTAGTATGGGGAAGGGATGATTATAAATTGGGCTGGAAATGGGAATTGGATTAAGTGAAAAATGAAAGTAGTTGAAACACTCAGGCGAGGAGTTGACAGCCTTGTCAGGGAAACTGGCCAAATAAATACAGCCCCACTGTAATTAGTCTCTCCTATAGTAACTGCACTTGTCTCATTTTAATTCTTTTTTAATATGAAGAAATTAGCTTCGTGTTTGTCATTGATCTAGGACTTTCATATGGTACTTGCCTGTGTGTGCTGTGCTCTGAGGACTTAAATTATCCAGAAATGATTGCAGGGATGGGGGAGGAGGGGGAATCTTGTGTTTTAATTTTTGTATCTTGGTTCTTTGGAGCCAGTTGGGGAAACACTGCAAAAAGACTTGAAAATTATAGAGGCTTTCCTAAAAAATTATTCAATTTTTAGAAGCCTGATTTTAAAGTTTTTTTTATTGCCCACAAAAATTTTTGTGGTGGTCTGTCTCCCCCTTTTCTTGAATTATTTGTTATACGTAGTAGTGAAAGACTAATATATATATATCCTTGATATAGCAATTTCTGCATCTTCACTTCTTTGTGTTTCAGCTTAGATGTCCTTTTGACCACTTCCAGAATAAAATCAGATCTGATGTTGCTTCTTTTATTCTATATGTTTGCAAGAGTATGTGCTTGTGAGTGGGATGCATTTATTTTACAGGCTTTTACTAACTTGATTGCAGAGGGGTTTTGAAATATTTTACTGTCTAATTATGATTATTGAAAACAAAGATCAAAACTGTGTGAAAAGTTTGTTGTGTTTTTATTTTCAAATGTTGGCTCTTGAGTGGGATTTGTTTCTCTGTGATGAGAAAGCAACAAAATGTGTAAATAGTTAGGAGTAAAAGAAATCTGAGACTTCAGAACAGCAATAATTGAGAATGTATGATTTTTTCTCTGAGGTGACTATGAACAATTATGTAAATTGTGAATGTGTGCTGCCAACATTCCTGTAGCAATATGCTACAGCAATTGAGAAGAACTTTAATTGTAGAGAGTGAGCTTTATAGGGAGAGAAATATTGTAAATATTTTGATTTCTCAGTACTTAAAGGTTATGGTTGTTCTGAAGAGTGTCTTTTTTTTTTTTTTTCCAACCATCTGTCCTTATTTTTCCTGTCAGGAATGATATGTATAGTGGTGGTTTTTGACAGCATGGAAGATGTGATGTTCTAGCCTGTCATGTTTTTCCTGAGTGCTGTGATTACTTATTGTAATTGAAAGTTCAGACTACCAGGGGAAAAAATACACATTTTGAAGATACTTCCTATGTGTACTTTGTGCTTGAGAACAGCCTTTCATTCCACTCTGCAGTAAGAATATGTGTGCAAAAAATTCTCAGCATCACTAGTTTGGCTAAGGGGGCTTTTGTTTTGAAGGCATCATGTATGAGAGTGAGTGTGGGCCATTGCTGCAGTGCTGGCAACACTTGCTTTCTGTCCTCTGTGCTTTTTGGGGGTTTTGATTTTTGTTTTTAAAGTTGAGTTAACTGAAAGCAACATTGCTTAGATTAATATCAAATTTTGAAGTGGATGTGAGCAATTTGATGGCCTTATTATGTCTGAAATGTTTTCCATCAGGTTTCACTTCAGGTTAAATAAAATAAAAGGGCTACCACCCTTTATAAGCTAAACTGGGACTCTACCTGACTCATCAAGACAAAACAAGATCTCCTCAAGCACAGGTTTTTCTCAGGGTATATAGAATGCATTATTTCCAGGTTTATTTTTGAAATTATCTGACATTGGTATTAACAATTTTTTCCAGCTGCTACTTTTATAAGAAGAGAGTGGCACTGAATGATACTTTTTCCTGATCTAATACAGATGTTAAAATGATGTCTTGAAAGCAGTGATCTACCATCAAAAGGTTCTCTCTTTGAGGGGATACATCTTCTGTGGTTTTCCTCTTCATTAAGTTTTGAAAGCTCTGTTTCAGTC